>CAJFCP010000059.1:3188300-3469866 GCA_904066005.1 Synergus itoensis | reverse complement strand
AAAATGAATCTCTAGTACACTGCCCTCTTAATTAAATTTAAATTTAAGTAATACAAGTAAAATGAATCTCTAGTACACTGCCCTCTTAATTAAATTTAAATTTAAATTTAAATGCCTACCTGGAGAGGATTGAGAGAGGCAACGCTGACAGTGCCGTTACTTGCACTGGGGACAGTGACGATCGGTGCCTCCTGTATCGATGGTAACAAAGCGGCGTTGATTGTTGTAAGTAAATTATCCTGAGAAGTCTGTTCAGAACCTACATTCGCAGGAGCTGAATTAACGTTGCTCGGAGAGATCGAGAGGGGCTGTTGATTTGGAAGCAGAGCTTCCAAAAGCATAGTCTTCACAGGCACTGGTGGACTAGGTCTGTTACCTTGCTGTGGACTTGATAACGTCTCGTGTTCCACGACTGTAGATACATGACCCATTATAGTGAGCGGACTTGCATTAAGCGACCGTAAAGGTGAAACGATCTGGTGTGTTTCTCCATTTGGAGTAACGAGAGAGTCCGTCGTGCCAGAGGAGCCATTTGCTGCCATGATATTTGCAGACTGCTGTTGTAGTTGTTGTCGTCCAGTTGCAATAATAGACGCACGCTGTTGGATCGCACCGACAAAATTACTGTCTTGAGGTTCGGATTCCTTGGGCGGCGATACCAGAGGCAGAGCTTCAATTTGATTTAGATAATTTTCGACACTTCGCCCGCTTTGTGTAGGAAGAGGTTGCCCAACGGGAGTGAAATTACCCAGTGCATTGTATTCAGATTGGTGGTGTTTCATTCGTAGATCTACCACACCCGCACCTTGAATATTTCCGTTCGGACTACCTTCGTTTTGCAGGATTGGACTAGGGTCTTTACTTATATGATGTGGACTAAGCACCTTTACCTATATAAAACAAAGAATTGCGTTATTATCGAAGTAAATCTTCAAAAGTACTTGAAATCGTTTAAAACATTTTAAAATCCTTTGGAATTCCTTAAAATCTCTTGAAATTATGAGAAATATCTTGAAATTATTTCAAATCTCTTTTCACCTGAGAAGACTCGTGTAACCCTGAGAAAGTTGTTTGATGCTGGGGGGGAAGAGAAAGAGGATGCTGGTTCCTTATGAGATCAACCACTCCCAACAAGGCATCCTGAACGGGAGAGCCATTAGTCGGGACAGAAACGTTTCTAACCAAACCAGACTGAGAAGAATCCAGAGAGTTTTCATTAACAATTTGCTGAAGAGGACTCGTTCCAGCAGCCCCATTGTGCGTCGGTGGGGAAACACCTGCTATGCCGTTGTCGCTTAGCATGCTGCTCTGGCTGTTGTCGTCAAGTACCTCTGTCTTCAAGTTGTCTGGTAGGATCATCTGCAGGTTCGAAGACGATCGCCTGTTTATTAGTTGATTTGCAACCAAAGGCGGTGGCATCATCACATCCGCAGCGGAATTCTGGCAATTGGACCCAGATGAGGCCCACAACATCACCGGTGTTACTTGCGGCGTCGTGGGTGGCGGACTAGGGTCATTCTTTAAAATTTCCGACTGTGATTGCTGTGACGATTGCTGCGACTGCTGTTGCTGTTGCTGCTGCTGTGGCTGCTGTGATGGTTGTTGAATCGTTAAAAAACCGGGAGCTCCTGCGGCAGCTTGCGACAATAGAGCTATAATTAAAAGATCGTTTCAATCTGCTGAAACACTCTTGTACCGTTCGAAAAAGTATTTAGACTCACTGTTTGCGGTTACACTCGATACGAGTGGTACCGTAGGAGAACTCGATAAGCCTGAGTCGTTGGACTGGGTTAATGTTGGACTGGATATTTCCACTTTGCCCACAGAAGGCTCGGGAGGAGTTGAAATAGAGGTATACAGAAAAGTGTGCGGTTCGCTTGTTTTTCCAGAAGACACTGCAAACAGTTTGACACTGATTGTCTCCGTAGGCGCTAGGTCCTGACGCCTATATGCAGGAACTACGCACACCAAATGAGTCTGCTGAAAAAACTCCTTGTCGGGAAGAACTGCGCACTCCCAATGGGGCTCCATACTACTCGAGGGATCTTCACTGTCCAATTGAAAGACTATGCGTGTGTCTTTCAGGAAATTTTTACCAAGGATGAAAAGCTCCAAACCTCCTGTTGCTGGACAGGATGTGAGAGACTTTTTGCAGATCTCAGGGATACCAGGTGGTTGTGCTGCGCAAAATAAAATAAATTATTTTTAAAAATATAGAAAGCTCTAGGATTTTTTTAAAAACTCTGAAGTATGTTGGTTGACTTTGAAATGATAAGAATATATTATTAATCATTTAACTTACTGCATACTATGGGCTGAGAACAGACTTGCAATGTTTCCGTACTTCCATTTGGATGAGTGATAGTCGTACGGAACACCATACGACAACGAGTGGACTTCTTTTTACTGCGTCCTTGAAGAATACCAGCCTCTTGAGGAAACCTGTGCTCAACATCGACGTTTCTTTCTTTGAGTATACCAACACAGTCGCATGTAACAAGCATATCTTTTGTAGGGTCCATGTCCACTTCTATTACTATCGTACCATCAACCTTTCTTTCAATACAGGGTGTCGAGTTTTTCCCACTCACACGACATGCCTGGTAAAACATGTGAGGCGCAACGCGCCCGAGGTCGGTACCGATAAAGACCTGAAGTGTGGCGGGTTTGTCGTAACCCACGAGACGAACGATCGGGAATCCATTTCCGGTTCGATCTTTCACAGCTCCGCGAGATCCTTCAGTCTGGTATCGCGCTCTGTGTTGCTGCTCTGGCTGGCAGATTATTTGAAGTTGCGTCTTCCCATCTCGTGATACGCTACCTGCACATAATAAAAATTATAACAATTAATACAATAATTACTCTTTCTTTTAAAATTATTTTCTTGTCCAGTATTCTCAGTATGCATAGAATAAGTTAAGAAGAAAAGAAGTGCTACGATTTACGCTGATTATGATAAAAAATGTGCTGCTATTCGTAAAAAACATACAAACAAGTTTGACTTTTTTAAAAGCATGGATTCTCAAAATAATTTTCAAACGCGAACCATTTTGAATACATTCGATTGATTTTTTAAATTTTGTGAGAGCTAAATCATTTCTATGACACACCACCGTCGGGAATTATTATCGGCACGCCTGTTTTTAGCAGTTGATTAAAGTGCTCTAATTTTTGTAATATTAAATTGAAAAAGTTGTCTCCAAAATAGTACAAAAGCTAATAAAATTCTGCGCCTAATAAGCCTGAAGAGAAGTCAAAATATCTATTTTTTAAATATTACCAAAAAAAACCTCGCATTTGAATGTTTACAAAAATGTTAATAACTCCGAGAATATTTGTTATTTTTAAAAACGCTTTAGCTCGTTTTAAAGATACATTTTTTTTTTACTTTTAAAATTACTTTATCCTTGATATTTCGTTAAAGGCCTGAGCACAATGGAAACCCGTAATTTAAAATCGAAGATAGTACTGTGCTTTTCGAGTTCAGCTTTCGGCTTAGGATCTCCATTGTGCACAGGCTTTAATTAGACGCAGATTTTTATTAGCTTTCGTACTATTTTGAAGAAAAATTTTTCAATTAAATCTTTCCAAAAGTATCTACTAAAAAAAATAGGCATAGCGACAATTTATAACGGTGGTGTACAGAAATAATTCGAAATGTCGAATGATTATGAAATAAATTAGGAAAGAAATCTAATGTGCAAAATGGTGCAAACTTGTATGTACCCACTTAACAACTGAATGTGAAGTGATACATACAAAGTTGAGAATTGAGGGTAACTGGACCTTGGTGGGTGATAGGAGCCCTTTTGGTAAGTACACCCATGGCTGGACGAGGTCTGGTGATTCCGACGATTCTGCCGATGGAACCGGCTCCATTCCCCGTGCGTAAACTTGAGGTCCCGATTCCGTTGGTGCCGTTCCTGACTGAATTCTTGTTCTCAACCGTTGATCCTTGGGCTACTTCAGGAAATGCAAAGTTAGCATCTTCAGATTCCAATTTAATGTCCATTTTCCTCCTCTTAGAATCCTCTTCTCCGGCGCCGTTCCAGACCTGTTAAGCAATTGATTGGAATCATTTGAAGAGACCGAGCTTTATTTAACATCTAATAAATCATTTATGCAAGAACATATCACTGAGTTCAACTACCGTTGAACCGGCGTTGAATCAGAGTCCTAGAAATTAACTCTACATGTATGTAGAATCTCTTGCGAAATGCAACTACGCATATAGATAAGAATGTATTTGTCGGAAAATACTGATTGCACATTTTAAAGATGTCTATATTAAGCATTGCTAAAAACCTGCATCTTCAATCAGGCAATCATTCTGAACATTCAAATTTCTTCAATTGTTGGAAACAATACACATTGTCGGTTGTGTTTTATTATTTTACTTTGACCTTATTAGTCTGATTTTAAATCATAATCCTTTGGCTAATAATGTGCAATAATTATAACAATGTTTCACAAATATTTGGGCATTGGTGGGGTTGAAGTTATGAACATTCAAATGAACGAACTTTTGTATTGATTGAATTTTAAACTAGAAACAGTGTCATGATATTGACTCATTTCCATTGAAAATAATTCTGTATGAAAGAACTTGTAATGCTTAATTTTATTTTTAGTTGAAACAATCTTTCTGGATAAAATAGAATTTGAAAAAGTATTTCGTTCAAAAGTTCATTGATAATTTTTTAGATGTAGGTAAATGATTACTGTGTAGAAGCACCTTTAACCCTTAGCTGCCATACTGGGGTCAGATTGACTCCAGCAAGAAAAATTGTTATTACAAAAAAACTCATGATAATGAATATTTTCATTTGAAAATATTTTGGAAATATCTTCAGAAGTTAAGTTAATAAGTGATTCGGGTTATTTAACAACAACGATTTGAAAAATAAAAAATACATTCCTATTTTCCCTTTTACAATAGTAAAAGATGCGCTATCGTGTGTAAACAGACAATGAGATTCGTTGAGCGCCACTGTAATATTTATGATAAGGAGAATACATAACGCCATTTCGCAGAGATAATCATTGATAAAAAAAAAGACTCCTCTTAGGTATTGTATTATCAATCGTATAACCGATAACCTGCACATTTACCGTAAACAATCTTTTAAGTTAAACTCATCATTTTAAAGATTCGTTTTGAAACAATGTTAGACTCCTAACTAAACCAGACTAAACCAGCATATTCAATCTTTGGTTAAGACGTATTAATTCATATCTATTGCTAATTGAAACATTTGTACTGAAGACTTTATATTTAAATGCAACAGTGCTTAGTCTGAGACTCAGTCTTACTAACAGAGTTATTCATAACAATTTGTTTGAAAAGCATTTTACACATTTACGGAATTATAAAGAGGAATATACAGGTATTATAAAAAAAATTAATTACATATATTGTAGCAATATTTTTCAGTGATTATTTTGTAATGTTAAAAAAGAGACACGCGGTAGATAGAAATAATGAACATTGAAATATGTTTACACGTGGTGTACGTGCCTCCTTGGTTTTTTCTGATCTCGATTCTAAAGTACAGACGGTGAATACAAATCCACTCATTAAGTGAAGAGAAAATGCTGCTGCAAATTTCGATAATCTCTTTTCGATATAATCGCAACCTTTTTTTATGATAGAATTTCAGCTTAAAAACAACTTCTTTTTGGACTTACAATAGCTTTATTAAGTAGTAGCTGTCGTTCCTCGAAACCGAGACCGGAATCGTTGGAATTATTATCACAAACGTCCTGACTGGAACTACTCCTTGTTCCAAGGTCATCCGAATTTCTTGCAATGACGCCGTTGAAGGATGCCAACGGGACTGCGGCTTGTTGCAGTTGATTAGGCTGATGACGTTGGTGGCTTATCCTCCGGCTCGAATGTGTCCGATTACTCGAAGTCAGTGAACTCCTTGTTATTGTACCTGTTACTGTCGATGATACGCCACTTGCACTATTTCCTACAAATGAAAGAGAAAACTGCATTAAATTCAAACAAAAAGTCAAATCTCAGAAAATTTATTATTGCAGATTTAAAGTTGAAGAAACTTAATTTGCTCATGTAGTAATTATCATATGCCCTTAAAGTGACTTTTTAGTTCGCCTACAGAGGAGCCCACACGAAAATAAATTCCTACAGAGACGTGGGAAGATAATAAATGGGGTAAATCTTTTAGCTTTAGGATCACTCTACTTTTATAAGATCAAGAATCTCTTCATTTTTCGCTTTCGTAGTCGTACCCTCAAATCCTTAATTATTTGAAGCCTATTATTTTTAAGTTACTAATTTATAAAAAAATGGTTAATAAGTAAAATTATTCAATCTTAAAATGCTATAAGAAATTCAAAAATTTGGCCGCCTTTATCACGCCTAAGATTAGAATAATTCCATTCGTGTTTCCATCAAACGAATTGCGTTCTTATATGGTACAGAAACCTTCCGTTGTTAATCTTTTGCAACCCGAAAACACCGCAATAAATCGAAAAGCGAAGAGGAAGACGCTTATGAAATGAATCAGTTATCGTTTGTGCAAGATTTTTATCACATACTGATAAGAAAAATTCGAAACTGACCTCATAGCACCAAAAGATTATAGTTCAAATACCTGATACACATCTTTTTCTCATTCAACAAAGAAATCTCTTTGAGAAAATTTGGAATTACATCAACGGAACTTAAATTTTGATCAAAGTCTTTTTGTCAAATCTGGAATAAAACCATTTAGATAATCTCTGTTTTTGATTACCTAGAAAACAATGCAGTGTAAAAATTGTTCAATCATAAAGTATACTTTGCCCGACAAATTGACTCCTAAATATCAACATCTGTGTTATCGAAGTCGGTGTTGCCGTTTATCAGGCATTTTTTTGAAGATAGGTTCTCTATCAGCCTGAAAATTGCAAGTTTCATCTGTATCTCAACTCTAAATTTTTCGCTTCAATATTTTCTCAGGTATATTAAATCAGGATCCTCTATACAAAATAAGAAAAGTCAATATTTTTTCTTCGATTTTTTCTTATCATAGATCTAGAAAATTTTTTGTATTCATGTTTGAGAAACTAAAACGTTTTTAAGTTTCTAGAATGTCATGTGCGCGCCTGTGTCAATAATTTATGCTTATGATAATTTTTAAAAATTTCATGTTAAAGAAATATCTTAATCTTCAATATTTTAATTTTAGGCTTAAAAACAATCCTGTCATAAAAACTGCTTCCATGAACTGGAGATTTCAGAAGATTTAATTAAAGAGATTTAAGAAATTTAACAGATTCTAAAGAATTCCAAAAAAATGTCAAAGAAATATTAAAAAGCTTTGAGTGATTTTAAGGAATTTTAATATTTTTTTGCAGGATTTCAATAGATTTTAAAATATATATACATTTTGTATGATTAAATATTACTTGAAACTCTTGAATTATTTTGAAATTCTCTAAAATCATTTGAAGTCTGCTAAAACCGCCTAATATATCTTGAAATCCTTTCAGATGTCTTAATATCTCTGAAACCTCTAAAAAATTCTTAATGTTTTTGATGATCTTTCAAAATCCTTTCAAGATTAAATTAAATAAATTTTAAAAATCAGTTGGCAACTCTGATTTCGATTCTAAAGTATAGATGGCGAATAAAAATCCATCAATAGGGTGAAGGAAGGAATGTGGCTTTAGATTTCAAGATTGCGAGAATCTATTTTCGATATTTCTTTTTTTATGATAGGATTCTTTATTCGATTTGTGACGTTATTTGGATTGGAAGCACCGACAGGGACTAACGAAAAGACTCATTATAAACTGACTACTGCTTCTCTGACGTCATAGGTTCAAGGACTAAGAAGAGGTCGTCAAAATTTATACTTGACCGCCTTTCAAAAATGCATCGGGGTTTTTCTAAACATTTATCCATTTTAAATTGAATTGAATAAATTTCAAGTTGGAAAATTACAATTTATTTGCTAATAAGTTTTATCTAAATAGAGATAATTTTATCAAATTTGGAAGATATAACTTTCGGAATGCCTTTAATGATTCAGAGGGCTATGTAGTAGAGTCAGAGCTTTCATTTTTGACTCAAGGTTTGTGTGTCAACAGTAATTAAGGTCATCAGAAAGGGACGCCTGCACTTGAGTTCATTACCGAAATAATGGAAACAATGGAAAAAAAGTTTCAGAGGTAGATATACCTAACTTTTTAGTAGGCCCAATACTTGACTGAATCTCGATAGCAGCGTGAAAGATGTTTTTATTTGTCTTGCTCCATCACTGACATCGGATAAGGATCCAAGTCCAGCTTTAGAAAAATAATAAGGAAGATATATCTCAACATTTATTCTTTTTACAATGGTTTTAGGCAGTGTCGTTTAATTTTTTTCTGTTTATGAATAGTATCTTAAAGAAGAAGGCCAAAAGAATAAAGAAAAAAGAAAGAAGCAAAATGAATGTTGCTCCGAGTGTTGCTAAGTGTTTGAAATTTTCCTCGAAGATTATAAAGTTCAAAATACGTTGGAATAAGGACCAAGGTTGTTTTTCAAATAGAAATAGATGTAAAGTGTCTTTTCCTTTTTATTTTAATTCTGCATTGAGAAAGGAAAAGGTTCATAATGACGTAAAAGAGAATCGAATACAAAACGTCTGCTAAAAGATGTGCTGTTTGGTATATTCTATTTTAAAGAAAAAACTGGTTACAAAGACGTCATTAAAGCTTTTTTATCCCACTATAAGTTAATCATTTTAATATTTGATGTGCAAACTTTCCTTTAAAGATTTACAAGTTTTTATCAAAAAAAGTTTGAAAATTTCAAATAAGCTGGATTGAAGAGAAGTTTTAACCCCTGTTGGAAAGAACTTTTCAGGGGAGAAGGTAAATGACCTGATGAGCTCGTCTGGAAAATAATGATATGCAGAATAAGAAAGACTGATGAATAAATCTGGCTATATCGCATTTAAGCTTTAAGACTCGTACGTAATGGTAGACGCATATGTATATGCGTGCCTACGTCAAGAATTTATATTATTCTATTTAACCAACGAGTTTTCGTAAATCTATTTTAAATATTTAAAAAAAGAGTGAAGGTCTGAGCCACTAAAATATTGTTTCAGACAATTTGATGATTGCTTTAATCTAAAAGAGATAAATATGCTTTCATTACAGAATAGTTTGATTTACTTCAGAATGACAATCATCGGTTCAGCAAACGGCGAACTCGTTGAATCCAGATCAACTCTAACTACTATATTTGTCAGTCTGCATACCGGATAGCAACAATATGTTGATTCGCACAGCACATATATTCATCGGATGAATCTTATGATTTTTTTTATCTATAAGTCTTAAAAGTAAAATTTCTAAGGCTCGCTTCGAGTACATATTTTCTTATATCAAATTTTTCAAAGTGACATTTCACAACCCGACTTTGACATTTTGGTCAGAATAATAAGATTCAAAGTTTTCAATAATTATGATTGTGTCTTCAATCTAAGAAGTTTAATGCAAAGAGACTTTTTCAGCCGAAAAATACATAAAATATAAACACTGATCTTATTTTTTTCAAAAACTAGACATGATGAAATATTTTGGTTTCCAGATCATAATCTCTTCTAAATTTTAATCAGTCAGAATTCACTGATTCAAATACCTACTCGCTAGTGAAAATTTCATTGAAAATCAGCGATATTTTACTGATATCAGTGTTAATCCTTACTAATTTGATTCAGTGACCCATTTCTCACTGATTCCACTTATAGAGAGTAGAGAATTTTATATTCTGGCACAAAGCCCAAGAAGATTGGCGAAAAGGGCGAAAAGTTTGAATGGAAGAAATCTAGATATAGAACGAAAAATATCAGGAGAGTGAGTGAAAGATGTGTTAGATGAAAGGTAGACAGGCAACATCGGCGAATACGAATCGGCTATCTATCTATAGAAGCAGCTCAACTATACTCGTTGGGGTAATTGCGTGGGGGTGAAGTTGCAATCGTCGATCGCGACGCAACTGCGGTGGTGAAGAGTTTGTCCGTTTACCCATTTGCCCGTTTGCCCCAGAGGGTGGGCACGACCATTACACGTAATGACCATCACATGCACACGTGCAGGTGCATTTGTGTGTTCGCGAGGAAAATCACGGGACGATGTCAATGACCGACGCCTGCCATGCAGATTCCGCTTATGATGTTCGCGACCCGCCAAGGGTATTAACGCAAAGCTGCGAATTTTCTGCGGATTTCACCAAAAACAATTTCAAGTTATTTAGAACGTCCGAAAATTCGACGATTATATATGATTCGAAAGTTCTGAACGTTCAAATGAACGAATTTTTGTATTGATTGTATTTGAAACTATAAAAAGTTTTTAAATATTGATTCATTTACATTGAAAATAATAAAAAATGAAATAAACTTGTAATCCTGATTGTTATTTTTAGTTGGCACAATATTTCTGGATAAAATATAATTTGAAAAAAATATTTCGTTCATTTGAACGTTCGCAACTTTATTCACATGATTATATTTGGATCGTTTTTCAGACCGAAGACCTCAACTTTAAATTGCAATCTGAGACAATCGATGCTTCTGCTTCGATCGAGCCTGGAAAGTTTTCTATGATCACCCTGGAAAAGTTTCTTCGTTTAAGCCTCTTTAATTTAAAAAGTTTTTTAAATGCAGTCGAATATATTTTATTAACTCGTAAAATGTTTGTCCTGCTCTGTATTTAAGAATCATATCAACTTCTTCACTCGGAGACTTGTTTTCTTAGAAAGTTTGCTCTTAATTCGTTTAACTTGTTTTCTTTTCCCTTGCAGTTTTTCTTCAAATAAATTCAATGACATTTTCGATTTGCCAATATATATATGAGGAAAAAATTATTTTACTGATTTGAAGTTTGTATAGTTTTCTGTGTCTCGAGACACATGAAACACGAGATGTGTTAATATTGTTAATATGGACTAATGATATATATAACCTTGATAATCAGAGGTTCTTCGCGTCCTCAAAGAACATCATCAAAACCAAGCATGAGGATCGTACAATTCGGACTCTAGTGGGATGTTTGCGTTTCATCCATATCTAGGAGAACTGATGGCTCATTCGAGGTAGCCTCGATAACAGGATCGATAAACATCGTTATTATTATACATTGTGAACAGAACATCACGCTAACCACAATGCTCTCGAGTCTCAAGGCTGAGGTAAGTGTCCCTTAGTTTCCAGCTTTAAAAGATCTCTTCTCCATTTAAAACAAAATTTTAATTCTTTCCCAAATCAAAATACTTCAGATCGAATCTATTTTAAATCAGACAAGCAGTGCAACATTAGAAAATTGAAAAAAAAATTAAATAACAAAACTGCGGCATTTTGCTGAAAATATTCCAAGTCGTTTTTCTCAAAAACTCCGCCTTTTTTTTTGATTAAATTCTTTTTCTGAATGACTACTTATACATATACGGAGAAATCAAGTAATTTTAATGAGATTTTTTTTCGAAGTGGAAAAACACGTGTCGCCTTATTTCCTTTGAAAAAAGAACATACTTCATCAGGAACTTTCATCAGTGATTTGATGTTACACTGCCTGTCTGATTTGAAATGAATTCGATTATCAGTTTATTCTCTTATTCAAGTTACATAAACTATTTTTCCTGAATCAAAATTATTCTTTTAAAAAATTTAAGGTAATCAAAAGAGGCATGTGAGATCGGTAATTGCACTTACAGTATAACATAAGTACAATTGCTTATTCTTTTTTGAACGCTAAAAAAACATAAAAGCTTAAAGTATAGAAACTTGTTAGGCTCTATGAATTCAGATATGTATTATAGATAGTATAGTATCACATTTAGACCTTCTTAGTATTTAAAATATACTAAGGTCGTAGATGAGATAAAATTCATGAATTAATCAAATCGGACTTATTTTTCAGAAATTTTCATAATCATTCGAAAGTTGGATTAATCGAATTTAATGAACACGTGATAAAACTTGTATTTTTAGACTGCTTTATCTAAATGATATAACAGGGATTAAGAAAACGTAAGTTTTATACATCAAATATAACATATAAAAAATGGGTCAACGTAGAAAAATATGTACGAATGGCTGCATAGAGATAGCGATCAAACATACGTAAAGAACATGTTTTGAAGATAGTCAAAGCAGTAATTATTTGTCTTAGTAAACAAAATGTTCTTACTGTAAAATTTTTTATTTCGTCTTTCCAGAATTCTGAAACTTGTAAATTTTAATACAGGAAAGTTTGCCAACTGCAAGAAATTCTCAATGCGAAAATTGACTTTGTGAGATATAAGAGTTTAATTTGATGTCTTGACTGTAAACGAACAAATCGGCCTCTGGCTTATCAGAGTATTCTAAAATGTTTCCTCATCGAATTCCTCAGAGAGAAAATTAAAAGTGTTTGAGTGTGTCAGTGTTGACGTTGGTACACCATGCATTGAATTGTGTCAAACATTTGTGTAATAAAATTAAAGTACTAGTTACTAGTTTATACAGGAGTGTCAGGACCGTAACGGATCCTCTTGATCCCTAATAGACAAGTAGAGGAAGCAGGGTCTTATAATAAGGTACCTCCTGCACTCGAAGTAAATTATTTTAATATGGAATATTTTTTTATAAAAATTACTTCGCATTATCTAAAATTATTATTCGGTTCTCAATATTCATCTAATGGGTATTGGCGACTTTTCTTTCATTTTTTCCGCTTAATTGAGATTCGTAAGAAAACGAACAAACAAAATTTTTAATTCATAAATATTTATTAATTATATATTTGAAAATCAGTATAGGATTAAAATCTAATCAAATTTAACTGTTGAAGTATACAGCTTGAACTTGCCGCAAAATTAGAAAATACAATCATGGCGATCAATATGGCGGTAGAACACTCCTGTATAATCTAATACCTTAGAAGAAACTGATTAAATATGTGTGTAAAGTAGACGTACAATTTCCATATGAGCTAATATAATTTATATAGCAGTGAAAAGTTGTCAAAGTAGCCCATTAGTCGATGGGCACCGCTCTTATTCAATCTGTACCTTTGCCTCGAAACGAGAAATCAAAATCAAGTTCAAAAAATTTTTTCAAAAAGAAATTCTTAAATTGAACTTTAAAAATGGTTAAACAAAGGAATTTTAATTCTATTACCTTCACTTTTATTTAAAGATTAAATTAATGACTTTAGTGGAGATTAAAAATGAAAGCTACATACTTCTGAAGATGAAAACTATGGTTGCAGTAAAATATAAAAATTAGTAAAATTATAATTACGAAAATCATGTTTTATTTTAACATAGAATTTATTATAATAAAAAAATACAGCATATGTAAATTGTATTGTAATAATAAAATAATTATAATACATTTTATTACAATGACAAACAAAAATACACTTTTATTATTTAATTATAATAAAGAAATGAAAAAAAAAACATTTTCCTAAGATTTTGTAGAATTTATTTAACAAATTTTCATTTGGAGCAATCAGTAACATTTGAACAAAAAACTCATTTACATAAAATATCAGAAAGATGATTAACTGGATGTACTTGAAGTTTGAAGATGACGTGTTATATTCTGAAGTTACTGAATGCTTATATAACGGACTGCCGCGATAACCCTGTAATAAACAGAGAATAACATTAACATCTTGTTTCGAAAGCAATAATGTCGATCAGTGACCTATGAAGTATGAGAAGAATAGGTGAAGTTTAAATATTCTTGTAAAATATTTATGCATTATGAAAAACAAATCTTGATTAAGTAGTTAGAATGAAACGAGTAAAAAAATTGATGTTATGTTATTATGGGTTCGACTCGCGTTCACTTTTTATGTACTATGTACTTTCCTCAAGTTTTTATTCAGAAGAATTTCAAAAAATTTTAGTTTCAGTTCTTAAAAGCAATTAAAGTTGTAAGAAGTAGGTAGCTATTCTTTTTTCTAATTAAAGTTCAATCTTTTGATCATTAAGAAGTTATTTACCTACAAAAAGATCATTGATAAGAAAAATTTCCAGCCCTGGGTCATTTAGCCTTTAATAAATAATGTATCAGAGCAAAGGTCGACTTTCATTTTTATGTAAGTTGACAAAAAGGAATTTGAAACTTTCTTTGAAGTAGAATACATACTAATAAGAAGTGAAAATGTCTAAAGATTTGGTGTGTCTAAAGAGTAAGCTGCTAATTTCCTCGAGTATGAGACTTTTGAGGGGAATAGGAACTTCTCTTTTGATTTCAACGAAAATAAAGTTCAAAAGAAAATTTCTTTGAGAAAAAAAGTAGCTTAAAGTAGCCTTTTGCCCTTTGCAAAAAAGTAGCAGAAAAAATAAAAAGAGTGTAAATTTAAAGCTTGCAAGTGAGTAATGGCAGGATGATCATGTAACCATCACCTGCTTCCTAAATAATCGTATTTCTATAAACCCCTAGAATTTCAAGAATATTACAAAACTAATATGTTCTGAATTCTTGCCTCTGACAAATCAATTAAGAGTTGGCAAACAAATTGGTTCAAGAAAGATCAATTTGCTTGACAAATTCCAGTTTGAGTTTCTTGAGAGAAACGTGTAGATTTTGGAAGAATCTCTTTTGCGAATAGGCTATTATCAACACCCAGCAAAGTGTCTATCAATCAACAACAACATACCTCGAAGGATATGGGAGTGAAAGTAGTCAAATGAATGTGGAAAGTAAAAAGCAAACAGTAGGTATATACACCAAGTATAGCGCATTAAGTCGCAAAGAAGTGTAATCACACGATTACCGTGACGATAAAAATCCGTCAGGGAGTTTCCTGTGCACCTGAGAAAGAGCATCCCTTCAGCACCGTTAAGGAAAGAAGCTTCGGAATCTGTTCCAGTGGACCTCCTCGTTTCCCTCTTCTTCTCAAAGTTAGGTGCCATTCAAGCAACGTACACGCGTTTCTTTAAGCTCCCGCGAGAGCACCTTAACGTTTTACAAAAAAAAAAGTGATTACTATTGTCGTAGTCAACACTTGGAGACACGATGCACGCACCGAAAAACACCGATCGGTTCTCGTGACATAAGTTCACTCGATCACACATTCGGCGTTTCTTAGTCAATGCGAAGTGCCCCTCGTGTGCATCCTCTTCATCATCCTTTCCAAAGTTCCAACAAAGTCGTCGTCGTCGGTCCATATCACGATATTAGATCCATGAAAAAGAACAATTTATTACAACGCACGTACTGTCCTTAGTTCACTTCCAACTTGTTCACAAGATTTTCGCAAGTATCCAGAAATGAGACACAGACACTAACTACATGCGAATGTTCATCTGAGAGAGTCGAATGCAAACTGGTGGTTGTCGCTTGTCGGCCACCACATTGCATATCTGTGTCTGACATAGTGAATAGCGAGTAAACAGCCCCCCTACTAACGCATCTGCCCCTTCTTTTTGCTTCTTAACACTCCTCCAACTGTCTCCAACCACCACCTACTCCTCATCATGTTATTCGATTCCCCTCTTTTCTTCGTCGTCACCAACACCGACGCCGACGCAACCCGCTTGGACACCCGCGACGAAGGTAGCCAATCAACAGACAATAATTACAGCCTCTATAGCCAGAGTGTATACTTCATGTAGATGTGGTATATATAGCTATATAGACATAGCATATAGAAGTAGACATCGTCATATACATATGTATACATAGTCATATAGACATAGACATGTTCCACGTTCCTCGATACTCATCAAGAACAAGAATTAAATGGAAGTATTGAACAGTCGAAAAGAGGGGGAATATGGAAGAATGATTCTCAATTGCAATTATAAAGTATAGGCGATTGCTCTAGTTAGTCATTCATGGAGTGCGGTGATCTATTGATTCATCACTGCAGTATCACTGATGTCTAATGGATGACCCTAACCGTTTCTTTTAATTACTTTCTTATTGTTGTTGGTATTGTCCAGTTCTTTTCTTTCTCTACATAAGTTCTCAAAGCTATGTCCTCAATCAATATTCAGGAATCCTATCATAAAAAAGAGGTTGCTATTACACTCGAAGTTTTCAATATTAACGAAATCCAAATCAGAGCTGCTAACTGATTTTAAAGAATTTTAAAGGAATTTCAAAAGAATTCAGAAGACTTTTAAGATTTTCAAGTAATACTTAAAAGTATTTCAAGAGATTTCACAAGATTTTTATATTAAGTTCTGTAAATTTGCAAGTTGTGCACTGTGTAGGACGATCGTAGGAAATTACAATGCATCATGTGTATGAAAATTACATGATGTTTTGATAATAAACTTTCATTAAAATATTGAGAATTCACAACGGAAATTATTTACAGTGTTTAGTTAACTATAAGTTAAATGTGTCCATGATTCATCCAGAACAAAATCCCTATTGAGAGTTATCCTTATCTCTATTGGTTTGTCAGGACACCTATCTTGCCTCCACAGGTTATCTTGCTTTAAAGATATAGAGAAATTCAGATTCGGGGAACAAAATCATCAAACTCGGATCGAGCCATTGCAAAATTGATTCAAAAGGTGAATAGTATGTAGTTCATTATAAAATTGGTCTGAATGTTGATAAACATAATTACTAGACTTTAAACATCCTCGAATATGGTCAAACCAAGGTCAAAGCGGCAGTTTCAACATTTTGGTTGAAATATCTCGAGAACCTGATATGACAAGCTTTTTTAAAGAATAGATTTGAATTTCAGCGACCATAAATTTACTTAGAAACCTATGATCTCTGTAGAATTTCTTGTTGGACTGTGGAATAAATAATTAGAATCAATTATAAAAATAATGTGTATAAAAAAGAAACTGGAATTACCAAATACCCCACCCGAGTTTGAGGTCACATATTGATTCTAAGTGAAATTTAATTTTATATATCGATCCGACATTATAACAATTTCGTAAGTACTCTACTATACTTTGAGCACAAAAATTGGCATGGCGACGACCGCAATAATACGCTAAGAAAACTTTTCAAGACATGAAAATATTTATTTCGAAATCTTCTATTTTTCAAGTACGAGTTGTGCATATGTGGGTTCATAAAAAAGAATTTTTTTCTATGTGGGATAAGCAAAGAAGTAGACAAAGGTTCAAGTCAAAGGTGAGCTATTCATGTTACATCGTTCGTTAATCATGCAAACAGAGTAGAAAGGATGTGTCAGCTGAACCTCAACCAAGAGTTTCGTACACTGTATCTAAGACACTAAGTCTTAGGCGTTTCCTTCTTCATAATTGCAATATATTTGTAAACATGGTCAATGGCCCCAAGACGATTAGAGTGGGTGACCGCGCTCTATAAATAAAAGCGGCGCCGAGAAAGTTCTTCGATTTTGAAGTAATAATACTTATATCGCAAACCAATGAATAACTCAACATTTTAACTTCGACAAACTGTATATTACTAAAGCATTATTAATATTATTGTATACCAATATAGAGCGAATATAAGTAAAGATTAAAGCATTCTTAATAAACTTGAACTGATTTTAACAAGCAGAATTTTAGTAAAAAAATTAAAACTACTCATGCAAAATCAATACCAAATTATAAATATATCAAAATATTGTTTGAAAAGATATTAATAAAGTACAAAACAGGAGTATAACTTTTTCAACTAATTTTTATTTTTTTTTTTTAACTTTTTACGGACGTCATAATAGATAAATTTTGAATAAAGTATTGCATCAAGTGCTTTTAAAACTTTCATTCAAGGACTTTTGAAGGCAAATCTGTAGTATATAAAATAAAAATTATCATAATATACCAAATATATTCGTAAATTCTCGAAAGAACATCGTTTCTAAAATGATTTTAAGAAATACATACTTTTGCAATAAGTTCTTAGCTCAGTGCTTATTTCGCTTTTCACAAACAATAAATGAAGTAGAGAGCACATGATAAGGAATGTAATTAATGATCATGCAAGAACAAAAGATATTTTTTGAAAGTAAAAATATCTTTTTGTCTCTGCATTTCGAGAACTTTACTTTAAAAGAAAATTCTCGACCTTAGTTTGAATTAAAACGAAGAAGACGAGTTACGAATGAATGGTTATGTTAATCAAGCGCTATCAACGTCATACATCGACCTCAAACATGATGGTAAAACTGGTCTGTATGCGAATATAAAAAAAGACGAGTGTAAACATATCATAAAACAATAGAATAATTTAGTGTAGAGGAAAACGTATATACTTATACCAAAAATTACTATCACTCCAATAAAATAAGTTGAAATTAAAATAATAAAGTAATCGAATAATGTAGAAAAAAGACATGAGATAATTTTAAATAATCATTGTTCAAGTCGCTGTAGATCAAAGCTTTTTATAAGAGAGAACCGAATCGCAAGGAAGTTACGAAATACGACTACTGACTATTCACCACCATTCACTATATTTACGAATATTTTCAAAACCAAGCGGATCTCAAAGAGTACTTTATAAATCTGCAGACTTGTCTGTAATGCGTCTATTGTCAATGGCGTAGTCACTAAAATATTGAGCTACAAGACACTTAACGAATTTCTAACTTAAACGCTATTTTTTTACATGTTTATTCATCTTAATCAAAAATGAAAAAGTCATCTTAAAATTCAATAATTTACTCCGTCATAATTTTAACGTCGCCAACATTAAATCTTTTATCATTGTTCGAATTATCCTTGTTTGAAAGACATAAAACAACATACTAATCTATTTAATAGTTTTACTTACTAATTGAATCGTTCACAATGAATTGTTCTACGGTCACGATGTACTTTAAAATTAGCCTAATAATTTTTTATTTACATTTGCGTGAATCCTGCACGTGTACACTTTTTCATTTGGAAAGTGTGCAAATTCACTTGGTAAACATAAGTGCGCTTAACGGTCATTACGAACGCCTTCACAAGCACTACAGAGATAACTTCGTCAAGACTCGAGAAGAATCTGATCTTCGTGACCTCTAGCTGCAGATATAATATAAATATCTGGATATGTATATCATTTATATCCCGCTTTTCGCAAAATCATTATTCTGGTAATAAACTCAAAGCAATCGACTCGAAACTTGCCGAAACTAGTTTCAATATCTTGGCGCCGTCTACATTAGCGCTTATATCATTTTTCATAACTTTGTACACGCGTGTCACCCGTCAAAATGTAATAACCCTCTAATCATTTAACAATGTTAAAGTTTACAGTAATTGAGTAGGTTTTTCCACAAAAAGTTGGATGGTTGATCAAGTCACCAAATTTACTTTCCCACTTTCCCGGTTTAGCGGTTCAAAACTTTTGAAAAATAGTGAATAATTGAAAATCGATTATTGACCTTGAGTATTAGCATGTAAGCGAATCACGAGGTCTCGTTGTGAACCAAGTGGAGAAACATTCGCGGGATTCAGATTCATACTCGTGATTATTCTATATACCACTATATGTGTTTTCTAATTAATCAATCTTCAACCCCGCTGTTGTTACTGTGTGTGATTTGAGTCTTCAGCGATCGTCGTTTTCTATTCGATTTGCTATATCAGTAGAGAATTTTTTATTGGTGATCGACTGACTACAACCTCAACAAACAGATAAATGTGAGGACGTTGTCCGTTGAATCATATTGATTTTTAAAAGTGAATCTTTTTGATTAAAAGTACATTCTTGCGAATTTTTTAAAAACATTTTTTAGCACATTTTTAACTCTTTTTATAAAATGTCATGAGTTCAATTAATAAGCTTACTGATTACACAATAAGAGTATGAAAGAAATTTTTATATAATGGATAAGGTATTTTCTTTAAATACTATACATATATACATAATTTACAGTTAGATTCAAATTTATCTATATGGCTTTTAGATGCTAATTTCGCACACTAGGATTGGCGAACATTTACTTCAGAATTTTAGACTTAAAGAGAGGTTGAAGAATCTGAGGAATATTGTTTTTTTGTTTTTTTATCAAAAACATAATTTGACCGTGAATCCTAAAGCGATTGTGCAAGTTTTCCAAAGTGGCGGAAACACGTCTTCAAGGACGACAACCTCAATGTCTTTATTTTGCAACCAAACCTTATTTATTTTCATGGACGTCTGGTGATTTTCGATACCAAGTAGAAAGGAGGAAAGTCTGGATGATTGTACAATATGAAGAGTAGAAAGCAGGAGAGTGGCTTGATTGATTGCGTAAATTAAGAATGTTTTAAATCAAAAAATAAAACTTAAACATACGCCCGAAATTTCTCAACATTATTCTTCTTAATAAGATTCAAATCTACAGGAAAAAGAATTAAGCTGTAGATCGAATCAACAAAAATTTGATCACCCCAAGAATTTATCTGATTGAATCCAAAATTTGTCCACACACCCAAAAACCCTAAACTCTAAGAAACATCTTTAATTTGAAGTTGTAGGAAATTTTTTGTAATTTGAATCATTTTAATGACTTTAAAAAAGGTGAAATAGTTCGTCTGAAAAGCTAAGATTTCTCAGTAAAATTTTCGCTTTCTTATACAATCTTCGTACGACCGATTATTCTTTTCTCGAAAGACCTGCACGAGCCTGAAGATAAGTGCAGGATCAATTAGCGTATGGGTAATCCAGCATAATTTCTACAGTCAACTCTGACGTCAGTGCGCGACCGGTAACGAGTTTGCGCGTGCATTTTGTCTCAGCATAATGACCAATACAACAACAACAACGCTCTATCTGATAGAAAATTTATGTTTTGCCGATGATTATACTCTAGATTTCGAGTAGATATTTTGCAATACGTAGCATCAATTATGTTCCGGAAGCCAAATCATAATTATCATTAGGCTCCAGCGACAGCATTAGGATGCACGATTTTTAAGGAAATTTAATATATATTAAAATTACTAATTACAAATATTTTTAACACTGTACTGATGAATGCACTGCTAACCAGTTACTTAACTGTTAATATCACGCTAAGTTCATAAAGCAGTTTTGCACTATTATACAACGCAAAGTAAAAAAAGTATTTTTTTTACAGCACAAATGTAAATCCAACCAATAGGTGAAGAGAGAATGAAGCTTCAGAATTCGAGATTACGAGAATCTATTTTCGATATAATCGCAAACTCTTTTCTATGATGGGATATGTTATGATACTTCTCTCCCATTATAAGAAGGTAATTATATGCGTCAACTGGCTTTTCCGTTTAAAGTTTCCAAAGAAATCCGGATCTTTGGATGATCATTTATTTTCAGAGTATATGGGTTTAAAGATTCTTTTAGTTTTTTATTCATAGATCCTCTATATCAGTGGAATCGCTTAACATAATTGCAGATAATTAAATTCAAAATGTAAATATGTGTTTCAATTTTTGTAATCGATCGAGTTTAATTAGACTCGATTCTCACGATCATGGATTCAAAGTAGTAGACAAAAAGATTTCTAAGAAAATACTTTTTTATATACAAAGTGTAGTTGAACCGAATGAAGTTTCTATATCTAAATTTGTCATCTGGATAAGTCGATATTCGAAAAAAAAATGTTTACTGTGTAAGAGACGTTTTCCGTAACGATTTTCGCATAAACATTTATATCAGAAAATTTGCATCTATAACAATGGTTCATACTTTACGTACGCACGAAGTAACTATAATTAACTGCATGTATCTATTTGCACCAGTTTTTCTGGCGTCAGTTTTTTATTATCACGGCAATAATAAAGTTTTTCTTGTTTTTACACCCTATTTATGTAAAGCAAGAATTAGTAATACTATAAAGTTATATTGCTGTTAATAACTTCCAAGTATAATAACAGGAATCACGTCTTGACGTATATTTTCATCACTTAATTTTGTCTATAAGCATTCGATTCACAAAAAATGTTAAAAATTAATTTATTAATTTCCTATCGAAAAGCATGAAATTTCCAAGTATGAGATTTCACACAGAAAACAGCTTGCTCTCTCTATCTGAATTAGTAAGAACTTACTAATGATTCACTTACTGATTTACTAATCGATTTACTAATTTTAAACAGTGAATGAAATTTTGTAAAGAGAGTCACTGAAAATTAGTAAACTTTCACTGATTCAATTTTAGAGAGTCGGGGCTAGCAGTGAATGTTCCCAAAATTTTCTCACATCTGATCCACATCATGAACACAATCATAAAAGGGTTTTCGTTCCGATTTCTCGAAATCGCAGACCCAATTCTCTCGTTTATTGATGTCATATGATACACCATTGACGTCAGACCCCATTAAAGCGAGAGGTGTGCATTTCCTCATTGGTAGCTTTACTCCCATAGTGTAATAAGATGTAAGACCTGCTTTTCCAATAAAATTTCGGCAATTTAAAACGGGGACTGGCACGTGTGCCAATTTCTTATATACTTGCGACTCCACCCAAATCGCAGATCGTTTTACCATTGACGTCATGATACAACATCTAGATATGGTCTTTTTGTGGTCCAAAACGAAAAGAAACTGGATTTTTTACGATATAGGGACTTTATTACAATGATGGGAATGCGATATCACTACTGTGACTCAGCAGATCTACACTAATGTGCAAGGCGTTCAATAAATGCAGGAGCGTAATTATACATTTCTCGACCCGTTTTCATTCTGACGCACTTATGGAAAAAAATATATGCAGTTTTACTCTGAAATCGATTTCGTAAGCTAATCCATGAGATAGGATGCTTTATTCAAACTAATGTAAGATAGAAACGGCGATAAATTATCTCTTTTTTTATCGAGAAAATTGGTAGTGCGCGCGATGCATTTATAATTAACATCAGATTACTTTTTTGACGTTACCTAATCATAAGTATTGTAACACAGATATAAGTAAGTCAGAGTACTGGAAACAATGAAGTTGAAAATTATACGTGTAATCTCTGTAATGTAAAATTTCAATATGGGTATCATCATTGAATGTGAGGCAACATTAAATTAATACCCGCATTTGAAAACATTTTACAATTGTACCGCGGAAACTTCCAACAGATGTCCAACATAATTTTTTAACAATGCCCTTTATAATTGATTTTTTTCTGAAAATTCTTCAAAAGCAAGTTTAAAATCTAAAGATTTAGCAAAACGAATTCTCTTCTTACAGCACACTATTGTGCATTATATTCCGCATAATTTTCTTTACCATCTTCAAGCAGACTATGCGTGTATAAATGGATGTGTTAATGCCAATATATTTGTGTGTTTCTGTAATATAGATGCATACTTCATATGGCAACGTATGTGGAACACAAGTGTAGAGTATCGCACGGCTCGTTTAACGTAAATCTCGTCTCCGACTGGACAATGACCCATTGCTATACTACACAGTGTTTAAGCTCCTGTTAACTGCTCTTCGGTAAATTCGCTTCCCTATCATATTAAATATGCACAAATTTATGCCTTTACTGAATATTTATTTAGAATAGTCATAAGATAGTTGAAAATTTTTAGTAATGCATAACGAAAAAAAAAAAAACAAGATGTCAACTCGATGTCTCTTTTCGTGTGGATGTGAGTTGATACCAAAAAAATGCTGATGAGGTATGGATCAGATAAATAGAACATGCCCTTAAGCTGAAGATTGAGAAGATTAATCAAAATTATTTACTTTCTTTACTCGCAAAAAGAAATTTTTTCTCGCTCCTATTAATATCACTTTTGAATCTAAGAAGGGGAAATAATGGTTTCTTGAATCATTATTTTGAACTTTTCCTGAATAATAAATAAAGTTGAAAGTAATAAGCTTAGCCTTTGGATTGAATTGACCTAAAATTAATTATCAACCCTATGTCCTTGAATAACGGAGCCCTATAAGCTGTACATGCATTATACAGAAACTTGATCTTACAAACGAAGGAATTATAATATTGAAATTAGTACCGGTTTCGAATATTTATCCACCTTGAAATGAGGAGGAGCAATTCAGATAACGTGTACCAGTCTTGCTATGTCCCAACTATATACTTATATAGAATGCGGGAAGACCTACCAAACATGTTATATTCCTTTAAAAAGGTCAAAATAAAATTTTAATTTCCATATTTAACAATTAAAATGTATTATGGAATAATACTAGGTGAATAAGTAAATCTTCCATTTACTTTTCATTTTATGCGACAACAAACTACTGTTTCATTTCCACATATCAACAAAATTCAAATAACTGCTGCTATGTTGGCTAAAAAAAGCTACAATCAAATAATCCATTATTGACTAAAGTGTAATTTTTAATGACTCGAATTTTAAATTAAATCAGCAAGATCAAGTTCCTAACATGAAGTAGATCAACAATCCGCATTACAAAAATCGATCGAGAATTCTCATCTCGTTTGTATTGATAGAAACGCGATTCTCGTTTGCTATCAAGTTTTTGCTCATCCGATCATGTTTCAAGCAAATTAATGTTTGTCTCGTATTTTCTCGTTATGCATCACTATTCAAAATACATAACTAAATACTTTTTTAACCCGACATTACCACAACGTTTGAAACTGCAGCAATATTACATTCCATGTTTCGTTTCGAGGTTCTGAGCAATATTAAAGCCTGATTATAGAGGATTAAAAGAAAGAACATATGTATATCATGAGCTGATATCAAACACGTCAACGACCTAGATTAATCACAATCTAAAATTATTTATCTCTTCTACAAAGAAAAATCTATCAAGAGCTGCAATTGTAATCAATTCAACTGCACATAAAATATAATAAATGTATGTTGGAAATTTTAGAAGTGTGATTTTCAAAATTCAACATTCTAAAAAGGTTCAAAATATTGGGTGTAATTGAAAACTAAGAATGATTTGTATCTTGTTTTAGGACACGTAAAATAAAACATAAGATTTGATCATTTAAGCTTTAAAACGCATCACCATCAAGGTCGCTGTAATCTATTTATGCCCGAACAATGATAAGTCGTTTCCTGGAGCAACGAAATCCGTCGAGTCGCAAATTGCCAAGATTTTGCACATTTTTTGAAGAAAAAAATCAAACTGAGTTGAACTCTACTGAAAAATAATTAGAAAATGGTATCAATTATCTAGTAAGAAACAATTAACTCAAAATAATAAGTATCGTTACAAAATATTATTTCTGAAAGTTTAGTAAGCTTAGATTGAAATCCTAGTTTGTTATTTATTTATCAATTAATATAAAAATAGTAAGTTCTTCATGTTTTTAATAGAAAATGACTACTGTCAGCTAATATTTTCGCTGTGCGTCTGAAATACGGGATTAATTTAATTCCTGGCGAGACACTTTTTTTCGCGTATTATTTCTATACCAAAATCAAGTCCTAAATCCGATTTTAGTTTTCATAGCAAGCTATTAAAACGTGTCCAATATTTTTCTCTTCCCTTTTACATTCTCTGTTTCTTAGATAATGCAATCGCGTGAGATTTTATCAGAGTTCAAGGCCATGTTAATCAAAGTCTCGAAGTAAACTGCAAAAAATACTTGGAACATTATTAAGCTTCATAAGTCCACGTCAATACTTCGACTGATTAAGGCATTGTGTTGATTAGATGAGTCTTCAATCATACTTGCAGTTTTTTGACAAAAAACCAATGCTTTCCTTAAATTCAACCCAGTAACTTTTTTTTAAAGCTTAAAATTAATAAGAGAATAAATGTTTTCAAGAATATCTACTTTTACCCGAATTATTGTAAAGGCTCTTTGTCAGACTCAAATTGTCAGTCTCAATGTCAGACAATTTTTGAAATATATATATATATATATATATTTTATTTATAGAAATAAAGAAGAGTAGGTATATAAAATATGCTCTAAAGGATTCAAAACTTTGGACTGTCCCAAGTTACGTCAACCTATGTGACGATAAATACTCATGTGATGTTAATTCACTTAATACTAATAAAACACAATCAAGTGCGTGGCATATAGATAACGAACTACAGATAACAGGTAGAATATCCTATAATGTAATCACAGACTGTTTATGACACCTATATATCATGTAGCTCGTTAAATTAGTATGCAAAATTTTCAATTTGTAATAAGAAACTAAGTTTAAGCACTTACCATATAAGAGCAAATTTAGTTTCGCCTAGTTTTAGTCTTTGTTTTAGGGAAAAATATTTATTATTGCGAACATTTATTAAATTTAATGTTAGCGACACTTAAATTGCTCTCATGGTAAAGTAACACATGCCCTTAAGGTATTTTATTTATAGCAATGATTTTTATAGCATTGATATTTGTTCTAAAATAATATAGCGAGCTAAT
The DNA here is from genome assembly GCA_904066005.1 of Synergus itoensis. NCBI lineage: Eukaryota > Metazoa > Arthropoda > Insecta > Hymenoptera > Cynipidae > Synergus > Synergus itoensis. Next base: position 3,443,637 of record CAJFCP010000059.1, on the reverse strand, counting down.
TTAAGTCAAATAAGGGCTGTGAAGTCTAAATCTAAAAAAAATTTAGCGTTTGGGCTTTTTGAACGAACAAACCTCTCTGATCCCTTTGTTCTAAGATCGATACTAAAGAACTTATATTAAACTTCTAAAGCGGAAAATTTCATTGGGTGCATTGCTTGGCTAATTGGCGTGATAGTTTATACATTAATTAATTCGCTCAAAGCCAGACAGCAATGGACTGAACTTTGAACCGATGCATTCAAGAAACTTACGGGTAAGAGAAGAACCGCTAGTGATCAATACCATAAACAATCCAACGAAAAGAAGTATAAATTTATGGTCATTCTTCTCCCCTCGAAACTCATTCGAGATCAAAGTATTGTTTATTAAAATGTTTCAACTGATCATTCGCGTGCAAGCCTGCAAGGACCCCACAGAATTACTAATTTCTCGGACAAAGAGTCCAGGTCGTAATTTAATTTAAAATTCAATCTGTTCATTTTACTCAACAAATGTTATACACTCAACTCTTGATATAAGGTTTCATTCGGAGTAGACTGCAATAGTCATGGTTTAAACCACATGGTTTGTTTAAGGGGGAAGAGGGACTATTATAAACTACAAGGAGGAGGAGGAGGGTCTCGAGTCTTGGACCACGTGGTTTTACACTGAGGTGTTTTTAAAAAAAAAATTTGCTGGCTTATACAGTTTTTTGAATACATCTACAGAGTGTAGTTCTAATATTTTTTGAGTAAAATGAAGAGATAAATTGAATTTTTTCTTCACTATTTATGTTTAAATGATAACAAAATATTTTCATGAGGAATTTAATGTTCAAAAAAGAAATGTCAGAGAATTATTCTAAAGATGCCTCTGATAGATTGACCACGATTGAGCTTACATTACAAAGACCTTGAGACGCTTAACGTCTAACTTTGAACTCTCCTATCTCTCCTTCTCAGTGTTTAAACAGGTCCATTAGGAAATACAGAACAGAAAAATTATACGAAAAATGTATGCAATTCTCTTTGTAAAAGATAAATGTTAAAATTTACGATCTCAAACTGCAAAGGTTGTTGACTATGAATCACAATCTACAATCATATTGAGATGATAAGATCTTTTCCATAAAGATAAGAACTGAAAAAAGGTGCCAAAAATACTGATAATTATGCAATACATATTTCTATTTAACGAATGTCTGATAAAATACAGAAATTAAACATTATAATTTTTTTAAGCTAATCAATATTAATGTTTATTAAATTGTTCTTGATATACAGTAATTTCTCTCGTCTTGTTAAGGATCCAAAATAGCAACCTTGATATGAGCCATGACCGATAAGAGTAATATACTCTTAACAAATATTGCCGTTCACATATCAAACCATAAAATTCTTTTATTTCTGAATATTCCGCCTCCAAAGAAAAATACAGCTTTTGAATGATACAATCAAATAGCAAATTACAAATAATTTGGTCTACGTTTTCAGCAAGGAATTTAGCTCAATAAAATTGAAATGATATGTAAAAAAATCCATTTGAATAATTTCACATTCTGAATAATTGAAATCAATCGCTAGAAGATGTGAACGAATGATATTAGACGCCAAATTGATTAGTTGTGTCTTACAATGGTTCGCGAATATCGATCTATATGTGCTCATCATCATGGCAATAAAATTAATGAATGTATTATATAATCACCTCTTCGTTATTAAGATCCGTGCGAAGCTTATTGCGCATGGAACTTTATTATTCAAATAAAATTTAATGAATATTTGGTTAAAAATAATTTATTATTTCGATCTAATGAAAAAGACAGATGTAATTAATTGGCATATCAAATCTTTTAGATTCAAAGATATTCAAATATTAAAAATATTGATTGATGTAAACGTGTGCAAAAAATAAAATTCTGATTTTCTGAGATGGTCAGAATTTCATGAACGTCCACGTGAAACAAGAGAGAAAGAAAAAATAGAACATGTTGAGGTCTTCGTTAAATAACCCGATCAATAAAATACTTTCCCTTTTCTCTTAATGAAAAGTCAAGGAAGCTGCGTTAAAATAAACAAAATTGGAGATCAATGTAACATAATCACTGAAATAACTGAGAATAATAATGTTATCGTCAACAAGAAAGGCCAGAGACTTGTCAAAGAAAGGAAGGGCCGAAGTTCATCCCCAATTATCATGAAAAAAAAAAAACGAGAGGAAACAGCATGATTTTCTTATATCGACTGATCTTACATCACTGTTCCATTTAGATAACTAGTATTTAATCAGCTACTTATAGTTAAAAACCAAGTAAACATGCATGCAGCCGAACAGAATTGATTACACACAGACGTGAAAATTACTTGAATCACTTATCATAAATTTTAGATTTATTGGAACAAACATAACATAAAAAAGTTTGTGCAAAAGCCAGCTCCGCAATTTCAATCTACTGCAGGAAAAAGCAATCCGCTCACTTATCGAAAACCAGAATCCTATATAAGAAATATATTTTTAAATAATTTAACAATTTCGCATTGTCTTTGTGTTGAATTGATAAGTCACGTGATTCTGCGTTGTCAACACGGAATTAGAATTGTTATTTGTGTTATTTATTGAGTGCCTAACATTCGGATCAAAGTACAACCGATTGGTGATTCTCGAGAAATCCAGACTAATCTTGCTCCGAAAATATCGAAAATATGTGCACGTGACAGTGCAAAGTAAACAAAAACGGATTCAAAAGTGAGCGAGACATAACAATAAAACTAAAAAGCACGTTGACAAGCAATATAAAGACCAAGTTTTGAGATTCCAAAGCGACCACAAACTACTCAGAAATATTTGCGTGAATCTTCCGATTAGCAACAATAAATAATGTCGGCCATATTGTGTTGATATTGCTGTATGTGTATGCAATTACTGCCCGAGCAGCAGGGCTATCTCTTCGTCTGGTAGGCGAACCTTTTGAAACAAGTAATGCAAAGTATTTACATACCGGCAGTGGCTTTAGTGTTTTTTCCATTATACCTCCGGTTCTTCTTGTCCGACTTAGTGCTCTTTAACAACATTTTACTCGTATTTTTTTCACGTTTTCGGCACTTGTCTCACTGCAGCTACGCATTATTATTCACCAGCGGCAGCCATTTGCCCTCCACCAGTTTAGCTTTGGCTTGCGGCCATATTGACAAATAACAGGGACGTATTCAATTATCTTCTCGAGTTTGTACCTTTGATAACAAAACGTCAACTAATAGAAAACAATTCACTATTTCGTATTACATATGTTCATTACTTCATTCCCAAAGCCGGTATGATATAGACGGTAAAAAACACTTGTTAGTTGTCATGCTTTTTTCTGTTTTTTTTTTTACACCATGAACTCCACACTCCAATTAACTCTTTTGTGAACCGACACGCCACCTACGGAATAATTCTGAATTAGTTGGGAACTCAATTTTACCGACGATTGATGTAGCAGAATCTGTTTAAAATTATGTATAGATATAATTTTTTAAATATTATAGTTGATTATAATAGTAATTATAGTAATTATATTTGTCTCAGTATGTCTTGATCAATCTAAGAATCTTTATTTTTTTCTTTATTGAATATTTCATAATTTTAGACTGACTTTATGCCATGTAAGACTTATCCGATCCCTACCTTACCGACATTTTTTTCTCTGCAACGATACTTCTACATTTATTGATATGTACAGTGAAAATTTATAAAATTGAAGCTAAAGCATTAAGGTACGTTTATGGTCCTAAATATTGACATTTATAAAAAAAATTTTATTACGTTCATTTACTCTTTATTTACTTTCAATGTGTTTTTTTTTTTTCGATGGATGAAGGCGCGAAATATTTGAATTATTTTATAAGTTTTAAATTCAATAAATCAATATTTTAGTCATTATGTATCTATCACGGGTTACCTATTAACTAAATTAAAAAAAAGAGTTATTTGAAGATTATTATTAACAAAGAGTAAATTTCAAAAAAGACACCTTGTATTTTTTTATGAACGTGTTTTTATTTACTTTTTTTGCACTCTCGCGTAAAACTTCTCATATGTTCTCATATCAATTCACTTGCTTTTCCATTTAATACGATATTGAAGCTCATCGAAAACGATACGAACAACGTATAACCATATTATACTAATATAATCATTGCGTAGAAAAGTTTATGCGCGTTACACATTTTTTAACTCAAGAATACAATAATTGTAGTTCGCAAGAATGTGAAAATTTGACACAGATTGAAAATGAAAAGCAAAAGTATATTTATAGATTCTGATTATTATTATTATTTAGAATCTGATATCAGTACAGAAGTACTGATGTGCAACACATATTATAATAACTCGAAACTTTACCATGTCAAATGTTCACTTCCATTTTTGCGTTAGTACTCGTGTGGAGAATTTTTCGTAGGCGTTGTTATATAGTTTCATAAATATGTAAAACGGAGGTATATATTTTTCTTATACGTTACGATATATCGCCACGTAACTTTTAAACATTATCGTGATTAGAGTTTAAGAGCAAAATTTGTTCGTCTTAAAAAGAAGTTCTTAAAAATTCTAAACACGATATTTTTCGATTTAAAATCAATCCACCCCGATATTAGACAATTTGACAAATATTAAAGTCATCACAGAAGCGTTGTAATATTAGTTTAGGTTAGACTAAATATTAGATGATGTTTCAATTTCATTAGCGCAGTAATATTACAATAATCAAGTATAAAATGGTTTGAAAGCCTAGTATGAAGCACTATCATGTATATTATATATTGCGAATGCACATATTTGTACATATCTCGCGTGCAAATTGATGGAGTATTTATGCACATATAACTGCATTATTTACTCTTATATTTAAACGTAGCGATAATAATCTATTATTATTTCATATTTTTTAAATTGAATTGTGCAGTAAGTTTGAGAAAGGGCAGAGAGAATTTCTTCGAATTCTTTCCCTTATCTTCCACTCCTCCTGCACAACAAGTAATCAAAATTCTCTGCTCTTAAAGCCAATTTCTTATCATTTGTGCTGCTATTATCTTTACTTTTAAAAATTAAGAAACTTAGTAGATTATAATAGTAATTGTAAAAATAGAAGTTGCAACTCTTTAGCTATTCGTGTCACACTAGAAAATAAGTTTAAGGCAACTTTTTCGAAAAGTGCATCTGCCCGATTCTCAGGTCATTCTATAATACTCAACATCTTTTCACATAATTTCTAAATTAATTTACGAATTTTTTTTTTTAGAATTTCACGATTCAAACTTTTGACAAAATTAAACTTTTGAAAATGCTAAGGCCGTGATTAAAACAAAATAAGGCAGTGTCTTTATCTGCAGTTTAGTCGAAATGATAACTTAAAATTATGTATCAGACTAGATGCGGATTTAGCCTGAGCTGGCAACTTCCTTCTTCTCTACTTCCATCTCTGCTTTCTTCATTTCCTCCAGAGCTGCTTTATTTTGTCTTACTGTCTCGGCACGCCTCTCCTGTAAGACAAAATATTGATTCTTAATTCAAATGTCTTATATTTCTTGCTTTTTCTACTGACTCTCTGATTATCGACGTTTAAAGTAATTGGATTCATAGTTTCATGCGACAGTTTAAGCAAACTGTGGAAAGCAAAGTCCCTGGTCGATAAAAATGATAAAAGTGCAATGAACTCGACGATCAGGGAGAATCTGATTGATAAAGGAAAAAGAATTAATTTGTCGTACGTAAGTGATGACAGATTAGTTGAATGATGGTTTTTTGTCGCATAATCCATCACTTTCATTCAATGTTTGATATGATTATATTAGAAGCTAATTTATATTTTTAATCAGATATTCTGTAATAATTTTTTCACTGATGCAACTAAGATTCCGAGAATAAAATCTGATTGTGAGACTTACATGATTACGAAGTCTCTCCTTAGTTTCTCGTTCAAGGTTTTCACGTCGCTCGCGAGCTTGGTCAAGTTTTCCCTGAATTTGGGAGTCTAATTGTTGAACTCTTTCGTTCATACCTTTGCGTACCCGAGCTACTTGATCTTCCTGTAAAAATATAATTCATAAATTTGTACAGTGGATTTTTTAAAAATATTTTGAAAGTCTTGCGAAATTAAAATTTTTTTTTCACTTCAGGATCCATAGTAATTCATTAAAAAACATTTACAAACTTTCGAAATCATTAAAAATAGATTGAAATCCTTTAAAATTCCTATATAAAAAATTGAATCATTTTGTAAAGCAAAAAATGAATCAATATTAAGATACTTACGTGATCTTTTAGACGGTCTACCATCTTCTTCATATTTTCATCCCGTTGAGCAGTAGCGGTCTTCAACTTCTCTTCAATCGCGCATCGAACTTCTTCTGTTTGCTGGTCCAATGACAAACGAGTTTTTTCAACACTTTCCAACTGAAATATTAATTTGTACATTATTGTATCTGGTATTATCAAAAATATAATTTAAAATAAGAAAAAAGAAGTTCATAAGACTTTAAGTAACTTACGTGTTCCTTCAATTTGTTCTTAAGTTCAGTAATATGAGTTTCTCGCTTTTCGACGGTGTGATGCATCTTAGCATCGAGCGATTCGCGAGTGGCGGTTATGAAAGCAGCACTCAACTCATCCTTCTTGCGAATAGCCTCTTCGATCTTGCTGAGACGTGAAGCCAAAACCGCGAGTTTATTAGCCTCTAAAGAAAGTCTTCTCTCTTCAGCTGCCTTCAGCTTTTCCTCGATGTTGGTCTGCTGAGTAGGAGTCGTTTGGGGTGGAGAAGGCGCCCTCTTCACCGTCGGCTCTGCCAGGATCACCTCGTAACGCAATCCACCTTTCGACTTCTCTTGGCATCGAATTTCAGTCGCTGAGGAATAAAACCAGTTAGTTTTACTGATCAAGGGTTGGATTAATGTATGTAATTTCTAACATATACAGATCATACTACCATTGGTGATTAAGAAGGATTTATTTCATTTTTAAATTCTCAAACCTTTAATAAATAAACCTTTTTACAGTATTTTTATCGCATAACTTATTAGAGGTACTGATTAAAAGTTAAATAGGTCTTTTTAAGGAGTTTAAAGTTTTTTATATCAAAATCGATTTGGTATTTTTTGCCTGCAAACGCTAAATCGCATTTTTAAATTCAAACTTTTGACAATTCGATACCAAACACAGATGTCTGAAAATAATAGAGGATTGATTGCAAATTTAAATATTAAAATATTACTTCTGCATGTCAATCTCTCATGAAGCGTGAGTACAGGTACTTTAAATACTGACATTGGAATGAAATAATAAAAATAGAAGGCTTTCCGTTATGCAGTTCTCGAGATTGTCATGAGAAGTAATAAATCTGGCAAATTTGAATGATGACAATATCATACTTGTCTAAGAAGAAAGAAAATTAACAGAAATAGACAGGAGTGCATGACTCAGTGTCTTGGGAAGGAAAGATCGATCTGGCCAGAACAATATTGTCTCTAGGCGCCACGACGTCTAGTGTTGGAACACGCATCGGTAATACCGGCAGTCCGGCACCCTATCCCATTATGTTTCGTGTTATCAACCTCCGATTATTCATGATACACCCTCTGTACATGGCTAATTACTGTATCTTCTACTTATAGCTTGAAAACATTTTTTGTCTGGCCTTTTGTCCTTTGAAAAATTTGTATTAATTCAGATTCTCAAAAGACTCGCTTATTCTGGTCTCAATTCTCATTTAGAGAAACGACAATAAAGAAAAAGTGGGAACCAAGCTAATGATTTTTAAAACGAGTACAGGTCCTCAGCTATCGGATACCTACGACAGCTAATTGAGCAAGTACTCACTGATGAATTTGACTTTCTTAGGTTGTTTAGTTCGGGGCTTCCCCTTTCCACTCGTCTTCTTCATCGGTGTTGAACCCCTCCTTTGTCCCGCTTTGACAAAAGATTTATAATTGGAAAAGGAATTTTAACTTGAATTAGGATACTAAACGCAATTTAAAATTAAAAGGAGACTACACTCTACAGCGAGGACATCATATGTATAAGCAATCAATTGCCACTTAAGAAAATTTTATGTAGGTATCTCTCTGCTGATAATTTATATTTGAAGTTTAGACTTAAAATTAAAAATTTTCTTTAATAAGTATTTTCTGAAGTGATAACCAAATCCATAAAAAATAAAAATCTCTGCTTACAACTAGGATTATCTACCCGTGTATTATCTACCCAATATTCAACAATTAATTCGCTAGCGAAAAAAAAAATAATTTGCATATTGGAAACTAGAAATAGAATTTCGAAATAACGAAGTGAAAAGTGCTTTCACCCCTAGAAAGGAAAGAAGTATAGTAGCCATCTTGGGCCGCACCCAAAAAGTGAATCATTCCTTTGCCGGGTGAGAGCACGTGCTCGGCAATGTGCTCTTTTTTATAAAAAAATTTTACAAGTGATCCAGAAGATTAATCGATTAATAAAAAATGATATCGATTTCTATTAGAAATTGAAAACGGATCCAATTTAGAAAATCAATTGATCTTAGATTTTGTTGTGAATTTTTCTTCTATTCAATATTGATCAACGTGGAATTATTTATAATTCTCAGAGTTTAAAAATAAAAGAGACTTTAAAGACAAGGTGATTTATTGAACTGCAGTATCCAAGACAATGTTATTTCATGGATCGATCAGCAGCATATTGCGACGGCCATAGGCGAATGAATTTCAGGTACTTATACGGAAATATATAGAGTGTAATATGAGTTGTAAGTTAGGAAAGTCAGTATAATGGGTTTCACACAAGTGCAGTTTTAACGACATTGCGCGAGGGTCATCATCTATATGAAACTTTCGTTCAGCATTGCGGATAATTAATCCACTTATCAACCCCTTAACTGAAGTCTTGCAAACATTATAATTTATAATAAATTTCATATTTATTCAATTCAAATTTGTATGATACTTTTGAAAAAATACATTCAAAAGATTATTTAACATTTTAGTGATTATCGTCAAAGTAGATTTGATTTAATTATCTTAAAATAAATTTATGGACTTGACTGCAAAAGTGAAGATTTTCTAAAAATAACAAACACGTTCTAGAATACTAATTACTAATTGGAAATTTCGAATGCACCCCTCTGAATTATGGAACAAAAATTTAATAAGTTGAGAGGGACTTGAAATTCTGCTAAAATTTTAAGTGACGTTGATGCAACCGACTGAATATTTATTTCTCCATCCGCAACATAAACCCGACTCAGTCTATCGATCTTTTTCAGTAACTGAGTTTCGCTACCTTCAACTTGGATGCATTAAGATAACTATCTTTCGCTGCTGCAACGAGTGCTTTTGAAACTCGCATTAATCAATTCGAGTAGACTACATTAATTAAAGAATATGGATCATTTGTAAAGAATAAAATTGCCTGCTTCTGTCGAATCAAAATTCTATTTCATGAACCTTAAACTTTTAAAATTCTTCAAGAAACATAGCAAACCACCAATAAACTTAAATTATTACATAAATTAAAATCGCACAAAAATAAGATCAGACTTTCATCTAAATTTAGTTTTTAAATTACAATTTTTTAAATTTTTTTCTGAATAAAATCGTCAAACTTACTTCTTTTTAAACTTACATTTGTAATGAAATTAAATCTTTCTGCCTAAGTCTTTTCTCTAAGCAAAGCAACTGAGGCTGTAGAAAAGCAGCAGTTGCAAATTATTGAAGCTTCTTTAAAATAAAAAAGCGTTTTCCTCTAAGGGAAGTGAAGCCGAAGGTGCAAAAGTTTGAGGAAAACTCACCTATGAGACCTAGGGGTGTTTTGCAACCGTGGCAAAAGCACTGCAAAACGGAGTCACGTACGAGACCGATCAACATCTTAGTAAATTTTTTAGATATCAGGAGAAAAGAATAAATTCCAAGGACTTTGTCCTGATTAGGAAAGATGAAATCGAGAGATTGTCGCCGGGATGAACCGCTGATGAAGACCAGAGTAGGAAAGAAGGAAGTGGAATTGCAATGGTATACCTGGGGCGGTGGCTGGAAGGCGACTGATCCAAACGGTGCGCCACGACGCCAAGCGTCGCTCAATATTCACCCTCTACCCCACTTTAGGCGCCTATCTCCGACACGACGATCAAAACCACCCCCTGGGTGATTTTTAGTCCCAATATACAAGATTCGCTCGACCTACCGGTTGGTCGCTAGGCACGTGCGAAAATCGTATTCAGATAGATGCATCTATAGTTCACCCTCATGGAAATAAAATCAATTCAAAGAGAATCTAGCATTTTTTGAGAATCTGAATCAGTGTTTGTAAAGAACACTTGAGTTCCCATCTTGTGTTTCTGAAAAAATCAAGCATGTGTTTAAAAGTACATATACTGAATATAATATCGTGCAGCAAATTCAAATTCAAATTCAGAAAGCATAACTGTAAAAAAATTAAAAATATTTTGAAATAATATTTTGAGATAATTTAAAGAAAATAAATAAATCCCTGTCATAAAGAAGAGGTTGCGATTATATCGAAAATAGATTCTCCCAATCTCGAAATCTGAAACCACATTCTCTCTTCACCTATTCGTTGGATTTGTATATGTTTAAAAATTTAACGTAAGATTTTTTAAAATTATGACAAGCATAAATTATTGAAAAATGCACGCGCATGACATTCTAGTAGAAATAAAAAGTATGAAAGCGAGGACATGTCCAGGACTTTCCTTCGTAGAAAATGAAATAACTCTCTTTTTGCAAAAATTCCTCTCCGCTTACCGGCATCTCGCAAATGAGAAGTGTTTCCTCAAAGAGGTCAGCATTCTTGAAGCTGAATGTTTAGTTTGATTCAAGTTCCTGTACTTAGAATTCACTCTATATACAGGACGTCAAAGAACAGGGTCTTTGAAATGCGTGGGGTAACCCGATTGTCCAGCTACATACAAGAAACTTATATGTATCGAGTGAAACGTTATTCCCATAAAACATAAGGGAAACTTTTCATTTCTCGATTTTATAGACAAAGCTCATCTTAGACAGTAGAAATTCAGGTTTAATCGACTTTCCATTTCTCTTAATATAGATATTCGATCTAATTAACAACCTATCATGTCATTCTGGAGGTACAGACTCAGAATCTTTTCTTTCTAGCAGTTTTTTTTTTGAAATTTCATATTTTCGAAAAAATACTTGGAAATAGTATTAAGTTTATTGAAAAATTGTATGTTCAATTAAATTCTTTTTTAGCAAGAAAATAACAGATCGTAAATAGATTTATAGAAGAGGTCAGAAGTTCATTAAAATATTTTAAAATTAAATTCATTTACGGAAATACAAACCGGGGCATTTTATTCCTGATCAATAGCAGAAGAACTTAAAATATGTAATGAAATTCTTCTATATTTGTCAGTGAACAACGTACACATATACGTATATAATAAAATATTTCCGGTGTATCAGAAGCGTAACGAGGTCGATTAAACAATAATAATACGTTGGGATGTTCTTAGTAAGGTCCTTATACCGTATAATGTGGATTAAAAATATACGTTTTTTTGATAAAATCTTGACCATCAAATTCTAATTGATATTTCTAAATTTTTCAATAAATTGTTCGAGTCTGTAAAATTTTATGGAAATTTAATTTGACAAGATAAATAGTTAATAAAATTTGGTTTCGAAATTATCGTACGAAGCTTTTTCAAAGTCAAAGATTGGCTGCAGTTGACAACAGGATCGCATGGCCACTTTATTGCCCAGTCCTTGAGGACGAGAGTCGAGGGCTCTGACCTCACACAGGCTTCTTTCTTTGAATTTAGGGTGCGCACACATTCACCAAAGTATTGAATGTACGTACCAATATATACGTTCAATCGAAAATAGATTATCTACATAATTTATTCCGTCTCTTTTAATTTAATTTCTAAAATTTTTAATTTAAATAAATAATTTATTTATTCATAAACATTAAATTTGAGAATAAATTCTTATTTACTTTTCACGAGAACATATTTTATAATAATGTTACTTATTTTGGTTGTCATGTATTTATTATGAATATTTGCCATGAAAGTTTGGAATTGTTGAAAAGAAATGTGAACTATTATCAAGAAAATGCTTACCTTTATCCTTGGCGATAATTTCCATGGTTGTAGCCATTGATTCTACCACCTAAAAAAGAAGTACATACATAGTTTTAGATTTTTTAAAAAAAACGAAAAAAAAATTCATTTTGAAGTACATTATAGCCAATCTCTTTGAATTTTAGTTTTAATTTTTAGCATATGTAATTAGCTCCAACTTTATAAATTCAAAAGTTTTTTTTCTTAGATAAAAGACACAGCTTTCAAACTGTATTAATGTTTTGAATAATAATACTGTAATAAGCATAATGTCGAAGAGAGCATGATTGATGTAACTTTCTTGTAAATAAAAAAAAAACAAAAATTAAATTTATAATTAAAAAAATCAAAGTTCCAACACTGGTATTTTTAACACACCTTCATGAAATCGATTGAATTCACGAAAACTAATTTTTTCGAAAGTTCTAATTAACTTTCCTTTAGTAATGTATGTATATTCAACATCCGGTAGAAACATCTGCTGGAGATTGAGAGGGGTTAAACTTTTTTCATTGTCTGGCTTCGTCTAAGGTCTAAGTCGTGCTTCCACTTTACTCGCTTTATTTCTTCCCTACGTTTTTAGCAACTATTTTTCAAAGTTTTTGCTGCCAACTGCCAATTCAAAAACTTTACCGTTCCTGATAAAGATCCTACCGATTATTTTCAAATAGAAATAAAACAGCAACGCAAAAAAGGTTCCATTTTTTACTCAAAACAAAGGAATTTCACACGTCACTGATATTTGATTTAGCACATGTCATTGAAACTTTAAAGGCATTTAAAATACAATTAAAAAAACTTTTACAAATAAATAGCACCTTAAATCAATATTGTATTATTTAGCATCTATTTTTCATTTTTTATAATTGAAAACTGCCGGTTAAATTTCTATGAATCGTTTTCAACGGTCATTCCTTTGTGAGGAAAGGTGTCTTTGTCCCAGAGTTCGACGGCGTCTTTATATTCAGGATGTAAACATTGAAGTTTTAAAGAAAAGTTTGACTTACTTTTAAAGAAGCTGCTGGTTATGATTTCTGGATGCAGTTTTCACAATAATTTTCTGATATTTGAGTTCCTCAATTCAATCAATGATCCAAGAGTAGAAAATTGATACGTCCCGAACAATCTGAACGAAAAACCAGAAAGGCAGACAAAGACCTGTAGAACAGCAACAGCACCAGACAGCACTAACAGTACAGCAGTTGAGAGGAGTCGTTTTATGCAGTCTTGTTGCTTTGTGTATTGGAAGAAACACACATGCACATACATGCTCTGAACTACAATGAATACAACCTACACTATGAAGAATTTGCTTTCATTGGCTGTCGCAAACGTTCCACAGATATGATTGGCGTATTTGAATTTGAAACTTTCAGAAGTTCCAAAAGCTTCTTCTCTCCCGTCTTGTCGTCCTCTCCACACATGCAAATTTTGCATCCTATTTGCAAATTCTTTATATACGCACAGGTACAATATAGTTAATTACAATATATATTGAAAGAATTTCTTTTAGATTAATATAGACTTCTCTGATAGAAAACTTTCAAATTTTATCTTGAGGAATTAAAATTTTTTTAAAAATAAATTTAAAATTTATATAAATTATTCATATTATATTGCTTGTCTTTTAATTACTTCAAAAACAATTAACTTTCTTCTCAACTTAGCTTTTGGGATATATATTTAATTTCGAAAGTATCGAAATTGAATTAAGAAATGGGGCAAAATATTTTTACCGAAAAACCAAAATCCTGAATGTGAAAAAATACCGAAAAAACAATATTACCGAAATTTAAATACATATACCAAGAATATATATTAATGAAAGTACAAATATTTGAAATTTTCAGGAAATTGAAAATTCGATTATTTTATATTTCTGGTAAATTGAAGTTTCGGCAATTTTCTACTTTCATTAATAAATATTTCCGGTATATTTAAATGTTAATACTCTTTTCGGTACTATTATTTTCATTCGGTAATTTACATCAATAAATAATGGTATTTTAGTTCGTTAATATGATAATTGGATTCAAATATTTCTGTATCTAAAAGCTTTCGAATTTCTGAATACACTGAGTCAATGTTCGTCAAAGTTACTACTCAGTACTATCAAATGAATATAATACACAGTAATTTCAAATATTGGGATAGATAAATGCAAATTCGCAGTTGCATTAGTAAATTTCTACAATTTTTTTCTTTTTCCAACGGTTATTCAAATTGCAAACTGCAAACAAAAAAATCTAACCAGGATGATTCACTCTATTCTACACAACGAACGTCGGTTAACGTTTTTTAAGTTGGTTCAATCACGTGGGAAGAAATGAACCTCTCCAGGTATAAAAATAAAGTTTTCTGTAAAAGGCGAAGACGGCACTAACAGGTTTTCAATGAAGATTAATCTCGCAATCGCATCACGAGACTTCAACGTTTTTCGGACGTGCCTCCTTTCTTTTTAACGGTATTATTTTATATATAAAAAATAGATAAATCAATTTAAATTTGGTTTCGTTTAATCGGTTCAAGAATATATTATCTTGCAAACCAGAGCACGCACTCAGTTATAAAGTCAATGCTGGAAACTTATATTGATAAAGTAAAATCTGTCAAATTTATAATTCAACTAGTTGAATAATTTTGTTTATGTATTTCATAAATGATAGATGTCAGTTTAGATCTTATTTAATTTTAAAACTTTGCATTGAGTCTTCTCTAAAATTCTTTAGTTCACTATCAACAAGGTGACTTAATCTAAAAAATAAAAAGACGAATTAAAAAGTATGGAGAACAATAAGTTTACTCTTCGAATACAGTCTACCTCCCAGCATCGTATGAAAGAGGCTCAAATTTATTCGCGCATCATTTTTTCTTTTTGTCTTGCGAGCTTCTTCTTACTCAGTTTTTTCTTGGAAGGTTCCTCTTCAGTTGCCTTTGCAACAACATCTTCCTTTTCTGTTAATATAACTTCAATGTGTGCAGGACTGCTCATATAAGCTGAAAAGCAGGAGAAAAATTTATTTATTTCTAAGACCTAAATTTAAATTAGAATTCATGCCATTCTCTGACAATCTTTTCTGGGATTCAAAGTAAGCTACTAGGGTCCACTAAGACGACTAAAATGCAATCTAATTAATTTTAAATTACTTACGATTTATTCGTCCATGCGCTCTGTATGTTCGTCGACGAAGGCAAGGGGCATGGTTAACCTGAATATGCTCGATTACTAATCGATCTACTTCTAATCCCCTCAAATCAGCATTGCTCTCAGCGTTCTTCAACAACTGGAGCAAAAATTCAGCTGATTTCTTTGGCCAGCGACCTGAAAGTAAAACAAGGTATTATTAAGGAAATCTTTACAAATTCAGGTCGTACAAATTAAAGACTAAAGATACTATTAAAGGCTGCATATGATAAAAAAAAAGTTTACCTTGTGTGGTGCCGAATTGTTTAGCCTGAGCACATCTGCCAACACCGCCGTTGAACCTTCTGAAGGGAACGCATTCCTTGTGATCAACAACGTTCTTCAAATATCGTTGCGCCCTGCGCAGCGACATATTCTTTATAGCACGTGCCGTTTCATGAGTGTTCTACAAGAAAAATTATATTTTATTCTTAATGTTCCTATTTTAGATAAAGAGTTAAAGAATTAATGATTATAAATATGAAATAATATACTTTGTTAGCATGAATCTTTTATTATGTTATACTTTAAACAAGTTTACTTTAAACATTAAAAGTAAAGATTCTTTTTTCAACATTGTTAAAATGCATAGTAATTCAATACTAATGTTTATTCCAATTGAAATAATTTATACACAATGAGCAATATTTTTCAGGGATTTCAAGGCATTTAACGAAATTTAAAGGGCTGTCATGAGATTTAATAAAATTTTAAGGACTTTTACAATACTTCGATGGATCTAAACAAAGTTCTAAAAAAAAAGAATGCAAAAACAAAGGAATCATTGCGAATGGAATGTATGAATGCGAAGACTTGCAATTTTAAGCAATAAAACAATAAAAATATTGGATTCTCTATTTAGAACAAAAAGGGCACAATTAAAAATCTTGGAACAATTTTAGTATGTGAAGAAAGTTGCCACAAAAGGTGATTGTAAACAAGTGTATTTCAAAATAGAAAATTTCAGAAGAATAAGTCCCTTTTAAATTAAATCGACACAAAATAGTCTATAAAATACAAGCTAACGCTGACAGCACATATATTCATTGACTTTTAAGGTTAATTTTCATTTTTCAATCTGCTTACCTTGAAATGCACTCGCAAATTTGAACCCCTGGCTTTGCAGGATTTAACTGGATTAGCAGGTTCGTGAGAGTAACGACCCATTGCGTCCTGAAAATAAAATTAAAAGAAAACTATTTAATCCGACTTCATACAAAACAATTTGACGGCGATTGTCACGCGCGTTCGGAACTTCGAATTTCTTGTTTTTAACTTTATAACCACTAAATTTATAATTCGTTCGAAAGCTCAAAAATCAGAGATTCGAAGTCCGAGCTCAATTTTGCAAAATTTCGCACTGTTTTCAGGATGTAAATGGATTTAAACAGTAATCACAAAATGTTATACCTATTCGCGGAACAGATCGTACAGAAAAGGAGAAAAGACGGAAGCGGAAGAAGCAGCCAAGTTCAGACTTTAAGCACAGCGCTGCCTACCGCGAAATTTGAATCTTGATAAACGTCAATGTATAAAACTATAAAAAGATTTTAAATTAAAAAAAAAAAGAGTTACCACTTACCCGCATTACTTATTGCTGTAATAATTTATATTTAATTGCATATTCATTCTTTTTCTTCTTACTTTTGGAACTTTTTTTATTTTGAAAAATCGACCAATCAGAATCTGTTTTGTTCATGTGGAGTGTGGACTTGGCTTAAATTTTACAGCACAGCCAGGGTTGCACACGTAATATACCTTAGGTATATTACATGAGGTTTTTGACGTAATTTACGTACGTATATTACATCCCGAGTTTTTTACAAAATGTAATATACGTTTTCAAAATGGCGCCACAGCATCTGATTGGTTGCTATTAGCGCGCAATATTCAAAAAGTGAGGTTATGTTTGTTCTTTCCGTTTTTTCTTATGTCCGCCATCTTTTTTTACATTTATAACGTTTTTTACGTATATTACATTTTTTACGTATAATACGTCAAAAACCTCGAGTTACGCGTAACCGTGCAACCCTGAGCACAGCCGCAGCACAGGTAGTGCCTGCGCGCGCAGCATGTGTTGGCTTCCTGCTGGATAAATTCTGCAATTGGCTGTAATCTGGCGCGCGATTCAAAATCGAATTAAATGGACCAATGGGAGAATTTCTCCAGCGGTTAGCCAAAACAATGCGCGCGCAGGCTACCCCGTTTGAGAGGTAGGGTAGCGCTGCCATCAGTGTCAATCAGTGTTTACGTTTTCTAGTCTAAGGTGACTCTATACGTTTATGCCTTTTGTTCGAATTTTGTTTGTATTTTGGTGATTCTTGTTGTTCTTGTTAGTGATTCTGTACTTGTTCGCTTTCATTTTCGCGTGTATTTGAGTCGTTGAAAAAGTGTTGAACCTTGCATTCGTTGCTCCTTACATCAAAATCAAAATGGCAGATAACGAGCAAGATAATTCCGATCGTGGAGATGGCGATAATGCAAAATCCGATAAACTATTCACGTTAAAAAAGTGGAATGCTGTAGCCATGTGGAGTTGGGATGTCGAATGTGACACTTGTGCAATTTGTCGAGTTCAAGTTATGGGTAAGTTAAATAATTTCAAAAAGTAATTGTTCAATTTCATTCGTTATTATTTGTTAATTTCCCTGAAAATCGTCAACGGTTTATGATTCCTTATGACTGTAAAGATAATACAAATTTTTCTTATATGAATATTGTTTGGACACATTCGTTAAGTGAACAAATTCCAAGCCTATTTTTGGTTCTTTGATCTTTTGAACTGCAATGTCAATCATTTAACGATTTGATATTGTTGTTCCATTGTTTTGAAACGAATAAATAACATGTATATATGTATACATATATATTTTTTTGAAGTCGGTGAAAATCGTGAAAATACAGTTCGAAAAATCTATCTTTTATGCTTTAAAACCGAGGTGGACGTTTTCTGAAGTTGGTTGAAGGTTGTAAGATTATGAAAATCTGAATTTTTGACAAACTTCACTATTACTACTTTAGTAAAATTAAAAAAGGGGAACTAAACTATAGAAAACTGTAATATTTTAGTGTAATAATAATAACATAACTTAAAAATTTAGAAAATCGTTTATATATTCAGGGAAAAAAAGACAGGTAAAAAACACAGCTTTCAGAAAAAGTTTGATTTAATTAATCTATCGTCACAAAATAATTGAATTGAGTACATTGCAAAATTTCTGCAATTACATATTACATATCAAAAAGAATTACGGTTCATAGAATTACATCATCTTAAATTTGAGAATGCGGTGCTCACTCTGAAGGTAAAAATCAATTTATTAAAGTAAGTTTAAAAAGTTAACCCATGCGTTAGTATAGAAATTTGCTTTCACTTAAAAATAACAATAAAATATCGCATCGTTGTATTTGCATATATACATAATTCAAAATACATTTGCGTATTGTATTTCGTTGTAAGATACCTTTTGAATTCAACAAAGTAAATTTGTGCAATTCATTCCGAATAATTAATTAAATTTTGTGACAATAAATAGTCGTGCTAAAAATTTTGATCCTCTTTAAAAAAAAAAATAGCCTTTTGTGCCGATAACGTCGTAACTACAATAATTAAGAGTAAATAATTAAGAAAACGGAATTAGAGAATATCACGGTTTTAATCTTACATAATGAGATTTGTCTCAACTGAAACTCACACGCTCTTAACTCAGTACAAACAAAGTACAACGATTGCCCTAAAAATTAAGTACATACATACATCATTTTCCAGAGGTTGATCGTTGAGTGTGTAGCTTAGCTACTATAGTATGTATTGTGGAAAAATTATGCTAACTTCGCCAACTTTAAAGCTTGCAATCGTTTAGTTTCTAAACCTCCTACAATCTACGTCTAATAAAAAAAGTCCTAAAACTAGCGGACTGGCTCTGGAGCTTAATTTTTTTAGGTACCGTTCCACTAGCACTTGGCTATCAAAAATAAAAATATAGAAGACTTTTCTGCGTCTCTTAAAGTCTATGACATCTCGCTCTTTTATATTTACAATCTAACTATCTACAATTTGACTTTGCAAGCAAAGTTTCTGCATGCAAGCGTCTCTGACTATTTACAATAAAATATAATATGTACTGTGAACGTACATATTCAGGTTAAATACACTTCGTAGCACCAAGTCTTCTTTTAACATTCTTCATTCTTTCAATAACTTTTCCTCTCATCTACTTGTCATTGGCTTGAGGTAGACTCTGTAGGATTGTCAAACAACAATAACAGATGTTATACATCTAGTCAACAGTGATAACTAATTCCCTTCTGTTTTCAAATGCAAGAGATTCCTTCCATACAATTTTTCAAATATTATTTCGTTCACAATAATCACTTTTAAATTATTTTCTTACTACCTTCTATAAATACATAAAATAATGAGACAAAGTGGGAACAACCCATTTATTAAGAATTAAGGACTTAAATTCCTTGATTTGTGTAAATATTAGAAACTTCACAATCTTGCTTCTCACACAAAATTGTGAAAAGAGTAATTTCTGCAAAAGTCTTTTTGTACTCTTTTAGATAGATCTGGTTCTTGATCTAGATCTTTCTAATTCTGAATAAATTAAATTTCTTTTCATCTCGAAAAGTGACAATATAGAGGAATCTCAATTCTCATAGAAGACTATTTTCAAAAATATCTTTCTCTAAAATTTGAATGTATAAAAATTAGCTACTGTATGTATTTCACTTATCTCCATTCAAAGAGAAAAAAACTCTCCTAGGATTTTAGCGTTTCAGGCTTTTAAAAAGGGTAATTAGAGCTAACCGTAGGGAAGTTAATCCCTTTACTTGAAATGCCCTTTTTAAACCATTCGGCATTTGATATTTGAATTTTTTTCGTCAGAAAAGGCGCACGAAAAGAGAGCATTATCACTTGCTATCATTTCTTAGAAGTGGATTAAAGATTTGACTGTGATTTCTTAGGACTAAATGTGAAACTGGTGCTGAACCCATGGCATGAGGAAATCGGGGATGATCCTTTCGATCACAGCTCTTGAACGAGTTTTTTTCAGCAACATAGCCAAGAAACGCATCGCGTTCCTTAGAATCGTAACTATATTCTTATAAGAATAATAAAAAAATTGATAGGACTACCTAACATGCCGTTGGCATGGGTTTCATGTTGGCGACCGCGCTCATTCTTCTGACCGGGCCCGTCAGTCTTTTTTCGATCTCCTCCAACGATCTTCCTCGAGTTTCTGGAACGAATATTATCACGAATACCAATCCCACGACACAAATCAGTCCGAACATCCAGAAAGCACCATCTTCACCAAGAGCAGATGTGACATCTTGGAAGGTCTTTGTCACTATGAATGTACAAAACCAGTTGAAACCAGTGACAACACTTGCAGCAGATCCACGAATTTTCGCTGGCAGAATTTCACCCATCATCAACCAGGGGATTGGTCCAAAACCTAACGAGAATCCAATAACGTAGATGATCATGCTGGTCAAGGGAATCCAGCCGTAAGATGTGACATCAAAACCATGATCTTTGAAGTAGAAAAAAGTACCCAGGGAAAGAAGATTTATGATCATGGATGTACTGCTTATGTAGAGGAGGATTTTACGACCTGTACGATCTATCAGTGCAGTTGCCACGAACGTTGATAAGAAATTTACTATTCCTAAGATGATTGCACACAAGTTCTCGTCAATTGAGCTGCCTGCAGCCTGGAAAAAAGAGAATTTTTAAAAATATTTAGTACACAAAAATAAACTAAAATTATTTGAAATACTTTGAAATTCCATCGAGTTTTCATTTGTTTTTGATTTTCTGGCCTGGTAAACACCATGGAAATTCAATGATAAATTAATAAGTATGTGCTAACCGTGAAAATATTGACGGCATAGAAGATGACGGCATTGATACCAGACAACTGTTGGAAGAACATGAGACCCAGGGAAATAAGAAGAGGTTTGAAATTATTTCCCCTGAAGAGTTCGGTAAACGAACTCTGGGATTCGTTTCTTTCGCTGTCAACATGAGCCTTTTCCACAGCCGTCAGTTCTTCAGTGATGTCAGTATTTTTTCCACGAAGCCATTGCAAGGATTTGCGGGCCCTCTTTGTCTTTCCTTTGGAAATGTACCACCTTGGAGTCTCGGGAATCATGAACATGAGAATGAGGAATGGAATAGGCAAAGTTGCACCCAGAAGTGCAAGATTCCACCACGTTAAGTACGCACCAGCGATGAAACAAACCAAGATTCCTGTAAAAGAGGGCAAGCAATTTTATAATTTGTTTTTGGAAACAAAAATCATATAAAAAAAACTAAAAAAAGAAAAAACAAAGGAAAATGAGACTTACCAATATTACCGAAGGCAGTTGGCAGCAATCCTAGAGTTCCACGAACTTCAGGTTGTATTGTTTCACCGAGATACACAGGTAATGATAGAGATGCAATTCCAACGCAAAATCCACATAAAGCTCTGCCCAGCAAAACTTGGGGTATGTTATTAGCCATTCCGATTAAAATCCAGGCTGAAATTTAGGAGAGGAGAGTTAAAATTGACTCCTTAATGAAAATTAAGAAAAAAAATTAATTATCACGGAAAATTGAAACATAAAAACTTGCTCAAGAATAAAATACTCTAGAGCCGTGAAGATTATAATGATTTTTTTATTTATACCTCGTGTTGAGGTTATTAATTATTCTTTGGATAGGATCAAGAACAAGTTCAAGAATTTTATGATTAATTCCATATAAACTACATCGCGAAAGACACGTCAATTGTGAAATAAACCCTCGCTCAATAGGTTCCGCATTCGCAGTTTATTGTTTTTAGTTAAGAATTAAAAAGCTTGTTAGCGACTTCCTACAATGGCTAGTGGTTTGATTTTTTAGACTAATTGGTATCTTACCTCCCATGAATGGGAATGCAGTTCCGAGAATTGTATTCCTCCTTCCAAGATACTCGATGCAAGGACCTCCGGCAATCCCCCCAAGAAGGGCACTCAGTGGCATAATTGATCCAATCCATGATTCCTGAAATTAAAAATTATAATTTAATTAACAGAAATTTACTCGACGCTGCCCGGAATTTTAAGAAATTTCAAGGGATTTTAAATTAGCTACCGTTAAATTGAATACCGTTATTTTAGAAAGGAAATTAAAAAGAGTTGCACTACAAATAAGCAATATTTAAAATTAATTCCATCATATAGAGCTGAAGACTATTAATTGTAAAATGGGATGTCCTCGTATTCTTAGCATTCAATTGTACGTGGACAGACTGGATAATTCGATATAAAGTTCATTGCCATTTGCCATTAACTTATATAGTTTATTCTATAAGCCCTTCCCTTTGTATATCACAAATTACAGTCACGTATTTGTGTGGTGTTATTGTGACTCAGAATCGTAGGCCTTCGACGTCTTACACGAAATCCGAAAGACTCATTAAATCCCTTGGAAGTTCCTTCCTGATTGCCCCTTTCCATCTTTAATGAACTAGGTACTCATCATTGGAAAATTTTAATTACGTCAGAATTATTTCGCTTTTATGGCAATTTTATCGTTTTATGTCGATATTTTCCATTTTAATTATACAATAATTAAAAATATTACCGATTATATAATTTTATTTGAATTAAAATCTGAATCGGATATTTCTCTTTCCAACTAGACTATTCGGGAATACACTAGTTGACTGATGCGATAATTTCAGATAATTGTTTAGAAGTAATTGTAATACTTAAACGGTTATAAAGTCATCTATTATTATTATTTTATATTGTTGCATCAAGAATCACGATTTGTGAATAATGGTACAAATTGACAACTAGGGTTTTTTGGTTTTGTCTTCGCAGGAAGGAAACTGTCTTGAAAGAACTAAATATAGTATTGAGTACAACCTCCATTGAGCATACTTCCATTGTATGTGGAGTTTAATTCTATCATATGACACGTCCGGTAAGATTAGATGTGCAGGTAGTGCTAATAGTACATACTCTAATTTATAAGTTTGTTTATCTCACATCTTGAAGAAGCACTATAAAATGATTTAAGTCGAAATTCGACAAATCAATTGCTGTACTGAGTTGCAAGAAATTAAATCGGTGTTATAAAGACATTTGATAAGCTTTATTGCCTTTATACTAAAATAAATAGGCAAGAATAATTGGATTTAAGTCCATAATAGTTTAGCTCTCTTGGCAGAGGCGTATTTCATTTTATTGAAAGTAATTGTAGCAGATTGATGGAAGTTATTGGAAATATATGTATTTTGCATTAATACACTTTGATTGATGACGACTGGACTTTATTAAACTGATTCTTATTTGTCAGAATGACGTTTAAAGTCGGTGTGTGTCTCCAGAATCAACCATTCGTGTTCATCAAATCTGAATGACGTTAAAATCGGCGTGTCTCACTGATCTCTAATCACATTCCAATTTGACTTCAGATTGACCATTTCAGTTACTCATGTTTTCTTTTACTCATACTTTGATTGTCAATTTGCTGTCAGTAATTTGTTTTTTTATTCAAAGTATTTTTCCCTTCATTTTGCTTATTTCTTTTACATATTGAATGGCAATGATATTTATTTAGAATCTTTCATTTTATCTTCTCTTTACTTTATATTAAACGAAAATGGTATAACAGATAAAAATAATGCAGTTGATAAAAAGGGAATTCAGTGATACTTACAATTTGTTTGTCAACTTCGAAAGGGGTTGACGTAGAGTTATCCCGCATTGAAACAACAGCCGGTGATGTAAATGAACATGCGAATCCAACCACCATCGACCCTAGTGACACTGATAGCGCCGCGAGGACCTGAAAAAAATTGAATCTTTAAAATTTCATAAACAACAAACAAAACAGTAAAACCCCATTAAATTTTTTAAAACTATTAACAAATCTCGAATAAAATTCTCTCAGATTAAAGTAATTGACGATTAGAGATAAAACTGATGAGGATAGAAAATGCAAAGAATCCTTTTAAACTATCATACTAAAGATAAAACCGACCTAAAAATTCCCAGGGGTTAAAATCACAATAAAGGGTTTATATTTCTTTTCTGAGAAGAATTTGATACGAATAATAACATTGCTGGGTCATTAACAATCAAGCAGGTGCGAGATCGCGTGAGAAAATTTCGTTTGAAGAAGCACGTTTTTACGATAAAGTTGTTGCGATGATGCGTTGTTCAAGATTTTCTATACAAGTTGATTCGGGATAATATTAATATTATTGTTCTTGCAAAACTTGATCAAAAAAATACTTTTCACTTCGATTTTACAATTTTTACCTGGGAAATGGTGCACTTTGCCTCTGGCGCGTTACTCGGTAATTCGATGTTCACATGGGTATCAGCTCGCATAAGAATCTTCATGGTGATTTCTTTTTGTTAATCCACCGAATCCGAAAAGCGATCAAAAACGGACGGATCTTTTTGCGCCGTATATCTTCGATTCTACAGAACCAATACGTATCTTCCCTATCAATTGATAGCAATCCTTTATTAATACAAAGTGGACTCTCGATCCGCGATCGAATAGTGGAAGTTTTTGGTGTCACGGAATAATATAAGCTATTGACACTCGTGGACCGTTGGTTCACTTATATAGGAACTTCTCTGGGGGCCGGTTACCCCTTCTTTTTCTTTGCTACGTCCATCATTCGCGAATTGTAAGTACACATAAAGCGTACACACATACGATTTACATACGACTCACGTATCCTCTTGTCCATTTGATCGAACCATTTACCGCATATGTGCCTTTATTATACTGCAAGATAGAGTTCAGATATCGCAATTAGGTTTCTGTTTTCTTTTTCCCCCTCCGAGCCCCTATAAAAAATTATGCTAGATTCTCCTCTCGTACACGAGACGATGACCTTCCCTGAGAAAGACCTTGAGGACATGGTGTATCAACAACTATACGTGTTTCAAACACCGGACGTCCTCAGCCCTTTTCACTGAAAATAGTTTACAAGGACAGGTCCCATCGGTGGGAGATGATACTTTGAATTTTAGATTTTCCTCTGAAATTATAAGAGATCTATCTTTTATAATGACAACTTTAAAAGAATATCAAAAAATTTAAGGACTTTCGAGAGATTTTAAAGAATTTAAAGCGATTTCAAGTGATTTAAAAGAATTCCAAAATAATTCAAGAGAGTTTCAAGATTTTCAAGTAATTTCAAAATATAAAGAATGTTTTTGGAAATAATAAATATTTTTCACGTTCGAAACGAAGGTAAATGGCGTAGTTTTTGTAAAAAATATTTTTTTATTATTGCAAGCGTAAAGTTGGCGAAATTAAATGCATTTTTATGGTAACTACCATATGCCTTTAATATAAGTGTATATTTTGTGTATATTTTCGTAATTTTATATATTTTTAAATAAAAAAAAATTCCTTGCGGAGAAAAAAATTTGCGGTATCTGTTAAAGCTATCGCATTACTCTTCGTTCATTCATAAACAATTTACTATCACAAAAACCAATGGATATTTATTACGGTAGCATTATATCATTTTGACTCTAATTACTAAATTACCAAAAATGACTCTGACAATAGCAAAAGACTCGTTTTGGTACGAGATATTTGTCATTTGAAGCTTATTTTATTACTATTAATTTTCACCTTGTGGCTTTCACGTAACACAGTTTTACGTAACAAGTAATCAAGTAATTAAATTATAAAAAAAGTTACATGCATACAATACCATTTGAATTTATTATTATTGTGAACATTTTTGTAAACTATTTTGGAGACAAATTTTTCAATTTAATATTATAAAAATTCTTGTTCTTTTTTCTCTACGTCTCTTTTTTGGGAAGGTTTTAATCGTTTTAATAACGCCAAGTGTAATAAGACGGAAGAACTGTTGCATTATATCGGAAATTAATTGTCGCTCCCGCATTTTACATAGGCAAACCGCAATTAATTGTTGCTAGGACAATGAGTTCAATTAAACGAGAATATCGTTCGCCGAATGTTAGTGAACATTGAATCGCCAGACTCGATATTTGCTTATGAGTACATCTCATTAACAAGTGCTTACAGCTGTGAATGCTGCTACTTTGGAATTTTACAAAAACGAAAGATCCGCTTCATTTTCACGTTTTTTTTAATTTTCACAGTTTAGTTCTCTATTAAAAAATTTAGTTCTCTTATATCTTGTCTTAATAAAGTTTAATTCTCTTTGGGATAAAATAACATTAATGTCGCATCATTTGTAGGAATTAAATTCGATCAAATCATTAATGATATTTTAAAAAAAATTGTAATCTTGAGGAAATGTTGCAAACGTTAAGAGTCTTTTGTCCAATTGTGTGGATAATGAGATCGAGAAACTATATTTAATCCGGAAACAATAACCAAACATACATCGAGGATAATAATTTAGTATCAAAAGAATATTGGAAAATTCTGAGACACGTGCAATTATTACGTCTGAAACCGATCACATGAGTTTAATTAAGAAGTCCCTTAAGTAAATTTATATTTCTAATTTTTAAAAATATCTAGTATTTCTTATTATAAATTACACTCTCAATAACAGATACTTTCTTTTGAAAGCATTGACATTAATATCAGGCTGAATGCCCCAAATTTCGCAATGACTCATAATAAGATAAAAAATTCGCAGATTCAACATTGCATGATTTATAAAAGATGTACGGCGTTCCAGTCTTTTCAAATCTGTGCAAGCATGTGTGAGCGTGTAAATTAATGTTCAATTCCATTTCAATTTAATTAAACAAAGTTTTATCGACTAGATGCCAAATCTTGATTGTACGAGGCTCTTCATTTTCTTCGATTTTTTAGTAATTGCCACTTCAATTCCGGAGAGGGTTGTGTTATTGGTTCTAATTTTCTTAATTAATTTCACTCAATTTTTACTTCATTTTTTATTTTATTCGTTTGTATTTTATACAAGAGGTAGAGAGTTTACAAAAGAAACTTTGTTTACATCAATATAGACTTCTAGAAAAAATTTAGAGCAAATATTGAATCATACTTTTTTAAGAATAGCGTATTGCGCAATTTTTTTATGTGATTTAAGATTTCAGCACATTTCAAGTTTTAAATTTCATTCCCATAATAGAGCAACCGGTTCAGTGGTCAATGGAAACCTTCCATTACTCTGAAACTGTGATTTGAAAAATAGATCAAGGATAAGAAATTTTGAAAGTTTAACCTATTAATATTTTTTTGCAATATTCCAATATTTTATAATTTAAAAAATCAAGAAAATGAATGAGAAGAGATGTGCTTAGTACGTTCTACGTCTGCCTTTATTCACATTTGTACTACTGAAACGTTGCACGTAAAAGTTTTGTCCATATTCCGTAATTTGGATTTAAAAATGCACGACTTTTATTTTTGAATGGTATTTATTATTAACTATTATTTATTATGAAAAGCTAAATGATTGTTCAAAATTGTTTTATATGTTAAAAATAATATGTACATATAAACAATGGATTTAAATCTTTCGCCAAAATTAATAAACATAATAATTATACATTTATAAAATTATTATCTGCACTAGATTTTTTAAAATGAATTTTAAGTCTGAAAATTTTGGAAAATTATTTGAAAGTAAATCGGATAATACATTGCACTCAGATAAAATATTTCTTAATTCAAAAAAGTTGCATTATTGATTTAAAGAAATCCTTTCTTTGATTCTGGGAAACATTTTTCTGAGTGTGTGAATTGCTTTCCTGATTGATTGGAATTTCCGCGGATATCCGACAATAATTTCATTGACCATGTAATTATACGTACATTGACAGAAACTTGAAGGTTGTATAATTTCTCATTCATCTCTTATTCTTTTCGCGAGATAATTTACACGAAGTCTATAAATTAAAATAATTGCAAAATAACATTTTAAATTCAATTTCTAACCTTCTAAGGAATTATAATCAGAAATTTAATATACCGTTAATTACCTTTAATCTCTATATTGTAAAATATTGCTTCGTCAAGATACTTTTTTTCTTGAATTATGTTTTTAAACCCTGAAGAAATGATTACACATGTACAGTGTGTTTTTGTATTTTTTTTTTCAATTTCTTTTTCATTAATAATCTGCTTTTCCAGTCTTCCGATTGCGATTAAAAATTATTTATAGCACATGTCAAATATTTTCATCTCAAACATAAATATTATGGCCATTTCTCGATTTTCACCTTACGTAAATGACAAGCATACCAACACGCCAAGGTTGGCATAAGATTATTTAATGGATTTGCGATTTCATTGACCTTGACCAACACGCGCTTAATTATATTTTTGATTAAGTCACGCTGCATTTTCCAGGAGTGTCGCTTTCTTTCAGTTTCAGATTCTGGCATCAGAAATAAAATTGTCTTTAATTATTTTTCCATTGTGTAGCAACTCAATCATTGAAAAATAGTTTAGTAAAACTATTGCATAATAATTGAAAATATCAAATATTATTTTATTGCAATGCGATTAATCTAAACATGTCTTTTTTCTGAAAATTGATTCAATCCAAGACAATTTTTGTTCTTTACGCCGTGTCTGATCCAACTGGGTTTTCTCTACTGCTTAACTCTAATCTATCCGGGACAGAAAAGTGAGTGATGTGCAAACAAAAGGCTTGTATTTTGCAGACTATAGTTTTTTATCATGTTAAAGTTGTAAATTTGCATAATGATAGGCACTCTTATGCAACTTAGTAAAATATTAGACTTTCAATTCACTTAAACGTTTTCCTCCTTAAAATGAAATAAAATAAAAATGCGATAAAACTTAAATAAAAATAATTTGCATAGATTTTAATTATATAATTTAGATTCTTCATACTTGTAGGTCAGTAAATTGGTCTAAAATTACGTAGATAAAGAGAGATGAATATAAGACCCTGAATAAGAGAAATTTTATTATGTATTAAAAAATTATGATTAAATAGAATCTAATTTATACGTGCATTCAATGTACTTAATGAATGCGATTGCGAATCGCCGGGGAGAAAATAAGTAAAAGGTAATCGCAAAGTCATTGACCTTACAAAACGATTGCATCACCAAGAATTCACACGTGATTCAGTTAAAACACGTCATTTATTGCTGAATCAGTATTTGAATCCACAAAATTTTTAACAGTAAAATATGAAACGAATTATGGGATATTTTTCATAATTATAAAAAGATATGTAATAAAAGTTTGTTCCATTTATAATTCCTGAACTTAAATATCACAACATTTTTTAACACGAATTTTGAACTTTTTGTTAAGAATCTTAAAAGAAGGAAACTTTCCAATGTCGTTCCTTGAACGACAGATTGAAATAAACCAGTTCAATAGTATTGAGAACAATGTTTCTTTTTGCAAAGAGGAAATATCAGATTCTTGTTTTTATCTCTATTCGTAACAAATAATCATAATTTTTTGCACTTTTTAGTGAATGAGTTTGTCTGACATCTTATTCAATCATTTTTTTTTCTTCATTTTTCATCAGATCTCTTGATTCATTAATCTTTCAGAAGCAAATAAATAAAATGAGTAGAAGTTTCTTATAGAAATTGCAATTTTTTACAAGTAAATATAATTCTTCTGTCACAGGCAATTAAAGCAGGGATTGCATAACTTTTAATCGTCTAAAACTTTATCATTTTCTGCAAAGTTTGGTTCTAATGTTCCAAATTAATAATTCCCCCCGAATCTTTCGTTATTAAAGTAACTATGTAATTGAATTTTCTTTCTCCCCCTTCATATCCACTCTCTTAATCTGAATAAACGAATCAGCGTATAAATACGCTGATGAACCAGTGAATGTTACGCCCTCCATCAGAAAAATTTCGCTGATTCGTCAGTGTATGTACGGTAATTGGAGTTATTGGAATACTTATCGCTGATTCAGATTTAGAGAGCAAAAAATGAGTTACGCACCTGTGAGGCATAATTTGTTGAAACGTTGATTTTACGTTCCCCTCTGAACTGGAAAGAGACTTTGTCCTTGATGTTTTGTGAATCCATTTTTTTGATAACTGGACTTTGCTGGTTCTTTAAAAGTGGACTTAATTGTTTATAGTCTGGACACAATTCTTTCCCGAGGGGATCATAGATCTGGGACCTAGTGAGGGTGCTTTGATGATTGTTCGTCAGGTTCTTCGCATAGTAGTGATTAGGTTTTTGATCCTCGTTGCTCGACGAGTTCTTCTTGTCGGCAATCAGAGTGATTTGACTGTTGAATGGACTCACGTTCGTCAAGAGGGTTGTATTCGAGGCGCAGTCCAGGCCCAGGTTCGAACTCGCGGTCGATGATCGTGATGGGATTAAAGGCACCCTCTTGTAATTTGGAAGGATCGCGCGCTCCTGTAACCAAATAACCTCCAATTCGTTACGTTTCCCTCACTTAATTATCACGTGAAACTAGAAAAAGAAGTTTGCCTCGATTGCGGCCAAGGAAATTCTACAGAAAAAAAACCATCCGGTCTGCTGATATCAGCTGAATTTTACTGTTTTTGGTCATGTAGAATTCAAGAAGAATTCAAAGATGAAGATTTGAAAGAAAATGTCTTGATATTGGATTGAATCAAAGCAAACTTCTTTTCTTGAATGTTTCAGGTCATAGGTCGAAACTCCACTGAACAAAGTTCATTATTAAATTAGAATTAATGTGATTCAGATTAAACATGCAGTAGCATAAAAAGCTAAAAAAGAAAATTTGCAGTGGTCGATGATTCTTTTAAGATAATGAAAATGATGATGGTAATGATGATGATATTACTAACAATTCGGAAAGCAAATGAAACTCGATCAGTGAAGTCATCATAATTTTACAGACTAGTTTAGGTTAAAATTAATTATCTCCCAAATTGCGCAAATCTAATCAATGTTATTAGGTCGCGATAGTGGCTTGAGAAATCGGGCATCTTCTCGCAACTCTGACTGCTACCAGAAAACATTAAATGTCAATAAGTGTAACTGGACGATACTGGACATCAATTCTGCTTACTTTGTTCGAGATATCTCGCAAAAGGAAAGATGTAAACAGTCATCCGCGTCAGAAGAAATTTTTTTCGTGTTTTGAGATGCTACTTCCATTCTTTTATGTACTTTATTTCTATAATCTAAGGAATATAGAACTCGATTTTATATTACACTTAAATTTCTATTTACTTAAATTTCTTTTGATAAGAGTCCCGATTTCTCAATGTAAAATGAGTATATGGTTGCGTATAAGATTCTACATGATTTCTTTTTTTTTTACTAACGTGAATTTTCATCGTGCAACGCCATCATTAATACTGGATGAGATCCGCTGTTTTGATGAGGAAAAAGTATGATATTGTTGAGCTCAAACTCATTTTTTTCACTTTTATTTCGAAAACTTTCACGAGTCTGGAAGCAATAAAACAGATTAAACAGCCATGAGAACAAATCATACCGTATAAAAATTTGATTTATTTGTAAATTACGGAAATAACGCTTCATTTTAATTGGCAGGGAAAGAAGCTGGTCGAAGAATGGTTAGCACTAATGGCGAAGATTTATGCAATATGATAATTAATAATGAAAAATATGAACAAAATTCTCGATTTTTGTGGAGAATTTTTGTCTTTTTCGTTTTTCACTCGAAGATGCCCCAATTTTGGTCATAAATTACCTTACACGTTTGATGATCAGCTCGTTTATTGACACTGGTTTTTCAATTAAATGAGTAGATTATTTGAATGTTCGGATGTATATCAATCACTTTCGAATACCAAATTTGTTGGAGACAATGAAACGCGACGAACGATAATGAGGGGGTGAGACGATAATGTAGAAGTATTTATACGGGTGGTTTATCGGAATTGAGTTTGTATTGAGAGATTACCGAATGATGAACCAATAAGAAAAAAGGAGGAGCAAGAGATGTGTGTTGTTGCTTGAGTTGGCTTTTTTCCACTTTAACGATAACCTTTGTGAACTTTATAACTAAACTTTGAGTTCCATACCATTTGCGAATACTCAACTTGCTAGTGTTGTGTAATAAACTTTTCTGTTGGGATGGTCTTCAATTTTGCCGTGGAATCCTTTTTGGCTTATTTTTTTTTTTCATTATTTAATGTAAGAACTTTCTAATTTATGAAAATTAAAATAGTAAATCAGAACTTAAATGGTTTTATAACCTGGGATTGACCATCATTCATCTGGAAATTTAGAAGATATGCTTTTATCTTTTGTTTATATTTGAGAAATAATTAAATGGGCCACGAAACTATTGTAGAGCTGGTGTTATTGTACTGAATAGTACGATCGCCACAATTTATGCTTAAAACAACAGAATATATCACGTGAACGTTTTAGATAAAGAATCTATACCAGATATTTTATATTCCCCTTCGAGAATCCCTCGAAAGTAAAAGAATAACTAAATTTTCATAAAGTTTTTATCAGCCACCGCTTTCAGTAGAGAGAATTATAAAATATTTTTAATAATAAAAAAAAATTGATTTCAAAAGGAGGTTAATTATCACTCTATTCTTATTTCTGGCATAATCGAGAAAATGTATGAACCTCGTTATTGAAAATAACTATTGATTACTTTTTTGATCCAAAAGTCAACACTTTTAATCCAAAAGTAGATCAAAACGTTGCACAATGGGAAAACAATTGACATGTACGTAACATTATGTGATTGTAGTTGTAATTTTTCAATTGTTTTTCCATTGGCAATGTTTTGATCCACTTTTGAATCATTTGACACCTTTGACTAATATAGAGTTTTAGATGTTGACTTCTTTCAAAATTTTTAAAGCATTATCTAAAATACATTGACAAAATGAATAACTAAGTAGCAAATATTTTTTCTATAGGTATATTTTATTTTATTTTATTTTTTGGTATTGATAGCAATTTATTGATAAAAGCGGCTAAGTCGAGACACGCACGTACTATCATGCCAACTAAAAAGGCGCCACTTAGTCTGTTCTTTTCATATTGCTTATAATGACGACAGACTTGAACTCTCTTTAGGATATCAGTAATTCACTAGGTGGACCATTTTAGATTACATTCGACTTTTAACAATCTAGTAGTTTCTCAGTAAAAAGCTGATTTGACTTTTCATTTGAAAAAAATTTCGACAAAACGAAAACTAAAGATTTAACTCTGAAGCATTTATGAATCGTTGCTATTTTTGCTCCTCTGCAAAACTAAAATGAATCATGCGAAATGAAATCTTGGCAATTTTGGTTTGCCGTGTTTTTAATCTTTCGAATCAAGATAAGAAATTATAATTCTGTTGACAAGAACATAATACTTTTTAAAAATAATTAGGATTCTTTTATACATACGTGTACCTTGCTATAAAAGTTCTATTGAATTAACACTTAGATAAAAAGAGAAGTTACGAGAATGACATTCCACTTTCAGTCCTGTGACATTTTCATTCTTTGTAACGTCGAACTAGAAGACATATTTTTTTAAGAGGAAACTAACCGGCATGAATATTTAGAGAGAAAAAACTTGAGATGATACCATTCAAATTGAAACGCGTGCATTTCTAAATTTAAAAGAAATATATTTAGGTGTTTATTCCATTTTTCTGAATTCATTTCAAAATAAACAGTGTTGGGTTTATTCTATCGTTCATTCAAAAATGAATTCAATGAACAAATGTGCATGAAAAGAGTGAAAAAAATAAAGCATTCTTTTTCTGTGCGACGTACCGGAAAATAGCTGGTGAGGCATTTTTAGCGCTGCGTCCGTGACAATACATAATAATGAAAATATGAATCAGTTATTTTATTATCTTAGATAACACGAAAATATACACAGAGATGCAAATTGCCTCAAGCACACCTAGGAAATTGAAAATTAATTATTTAAAGTGGAGTTCTCTATTTGTTTTTGGAAAGATTTTTAAAAATCATTACTTTATAATTTTGAGTGTATCAATCTTACAAAACAATCCCAGCAGCCAAATTCCGGGTATTTTAGTCAATTTTTCAAATGAATTTTGCGTTTGCAAAGAATCTTCATTATTTAAATTTTTAACTTAATTTGCCTTTCGCTGTAAATAACATAAAAAAATGTAACCCATCTTTGTAAATATTTTATACTCTCATGAACATATTAAAATTTGATTATACGGGAAATATACGTAATGACCTCTTGTGTCACCATTATCGGTTGAAATTTTATACAAAATTACACGAGTTTTGGTGTCGCTGCAGTCATTATTTAAAATGTCTTCTCGTTCACCTTATGTTAAAAAATTTCTCAAAATATAAGAAAATTACATATAAATTGTTAAAAACTTGTTTTCTAATGTCATTCATTAAGTTTATTAATAGTTCTTAGATATGTAAATATTGTATCTTATGGGAGCTATTTTTATGCAGTTATTTAAAGGAAAAAAAATTCTTTTTTTATACGGCATTATTTATTATCCGAAATATATTCGATGAAAAAAATCTTCTTAACTCGTTAAATCTAGTTGAAACTAAAACAGAAGTCTAGTCAGCGTGGAAGATAAGATTTTTTATATGAATATGCATAATAAGCAATGTCACGGTCATTTTGCATGTTTGTTTGATCTATTCACCTTCACTTCTCTTATCATTTATTTTCTCTACGAGACTTTCTTAGAACTCAAAAGATTCTAAAGAAATCGGTTGAAATCTTTTACATTTGGAAAATCCTCTATAAACTAGAAGTCAAAAGATTTCAATATATTTCGTAAAAAATTCAGAAGATTTCAAGGGATTCCAAATTATTTTTTAGGCGACTTGATGCTTGTAACTATATTTCAAGCTTTCAAGCATCGCATTAAAAAACTAACAATTAAAATTAATTGTTCGTAGCAGATAAATGTACAGAAAACTATAAAGAACGTTTATCTAAAATGCATTTCTTCTATTCGTTTTCAAGTGAGGTGCCGGAAAAAATGAAAGCCGGTAAGGTAGGAATCGGTTCAAAAGATTTTTTTTTTAATTCAAAAATATTTCAAGATATTTGAAAGATTTTATAGAAATCAACTAGATTTCAAGAGATTTAACAGATTTTAAAAGATTCTAAGCAATTTCAAAGAAATATCAAAAAGCTTTGAGTGATTTCAAGGAATTTTAATATTTTTGCAGGATTTTTAAGTGATTTCAAACGATTTCAAAGAATTTTATAATGGGATCCTGGAAAAGTTTTTGGAAAGTTTTAAAAATGTCCTTGATTTTTACGTTCAAAAAACATTCTTCAATTTTGTGCTATCTAAGTAGTTATGCTTCTGCTAGAATCGATGCATCTTCGTGCCGAATCGTCTTTCGATTTGATCATGACTCAAAGAATTTTGAATCATAAACGAAGCCTTCACGCGTGTTCTTTGTCTTTAAAAAGCATGCCGCTTACACCTAAGATTATTGATTCCTTCTTCACGTGTTCCTTCTTCGATTCTCCGAAAATTTGTCCACATATCACGTGCTTTATAAACACAATTTTTACTTTTACGTAAGTTCCAGGCTCTAATTCTCAGATAAAGTTGAAAATCTGTGCCAGTGTTCGTGGCACGTGGATCGAAATATGAATTCTTTCATCATTCTTTCTTAATTTAATTTTCATTTCTTTTCTTTCTATACATATATGTTATTAGGGTTCATACCACAAGACATTTTTTATATATCAAGACTTTTAAAACAATTGCATAATTAAAATTTCAAGAAGACGAGTTAAAGGAATTTTCAGAAGCTAAGTACGCCAAGTTGAAATTGTCAGCAGAATGTTGACCTTACTAATCTGAATTCGGACAACGCGTCTAGCAAAACAAAAATAGAATAATTATTTTCGTTTCGTCATGTGCTTTTAACGAACGGAGTATAAATAGAAACGGAGTATTCTCTTCTTTTTAAATTCATGACATTGCCGAAGATATACATATACCTACTCAACTAATCTTATCTTTCAGCGGAAAACTCTTGAAACACTTGCTCAATAAAATCTATAATCACGAGATTAACGTTTATTGATAATTGAAATCAATTTTTTTTATAAATATGGTTACATACATCAGAATCGCTTCCCTATTCCCCCTTTTCAATAAATTGCATTGAAAATTAATAACTACATTGAAAATATCCAATCAAGGGATGAATCGAAGTTAAAAATAAAGAAAGATTTGCATTAGCGCATGTGATCGAGTGGCTGCTGACTACAAGAATAACCTGAACTTATTTGAACAAAACGTCAAACCGGCATGAGCACGTGACCCAGCAAAGAGCACGTGTTTATTCCCATCAGTATGGAAATTATCAGCCAAACACGAGCCGAGGAGACAAGAAAGACTGTCTGCTGTTCACTCCGTTCCATTTTGAAACTACCAATCAGAGTTGCCCTCTCGGTTTTATAAGAAAATTGTAATCGATAAGCCGGTAAGGTCAGGATATATACCTTATACGAGAATGGAACGAAAGGGAAAAGATAAGGTGAATGTCAAGGGCACAATAGTTACGGGAAACTCCGCTCCAGTGGAAATGCATCGATTTTTAAGATGTCTAGAAAAATACAATGATCAGAAGAGTTGAATAACGTCTCAAAGGGAGAAACATACATCCTTCAAGATTAAAGATCGATTTTTTCTTCTTGAAGATGGTTTTTTTGCATGATCAGTTGAATGAAAAATCAGGGCAAATGCAGGTGGAACGTAGAGCTCGATGGAAAGGTGCAAGGAGAAAAAAGAAAACAGAAAAAGTCGGCGCCAGACAAGCAGACAGTGTGTGTAGTCTTACAGAGTAGCGGAAGCATGGAAGTTTCCAGAACCCGCATGAAGTGAGAGCGAATGAGACATGAAAGCATCGAGTATGTCTGGGAGTGAGAGGAAATGAGAACCGGCATTTTGTGTAGGAACCGGATAGTCGAAAACAAAAATTTTAAGATGATGATCATGGTTTGTTCTAAACTAATCTGATGATAACACATAATCTACCATCAATGACAGCACATAGATCATCAAACACTGTTAAAAATATTTGAAATTGAACCAATTTTTACAATACATATGTAATGTCAAATTGCAATCAGGGTATCGTGAAGGGAAATTATGCATGTATTGCTGCGATGCATAACTTCCAATTGTGTGTTGGAAGTTTCCATCAGGAATTGTTAACAGTTGTACTAGAGTCTGCTCCTGTAGATGTTCTATTGTATGTTGTATGATCTACGGTTTCTTACCTTCGATTTCGAAAAAGGCATCACGCAGAGGGGCCATGGCTGCATTATTTGCCTTCTCTGAGAGGATGACATTGTGCTAGCTGTCACTTCCTTATCGCACTTGAACTTTCTTTCTTTCTCGGAACGCCACTCTTGGTATCGAAGTTGTTTTTTTCTCTTGTCTTGGCAATGAACCTCCGTGATTATACTTTTAAGTTCCTTGGCTGCTTTAACTTGTATGAACGCCGGCACACGTGGCTATGTTGTGACAGTAGAGCAGTAAATGCGCCGTGCTATTGCCTAATATTGGGTGAAAGAAAACGCGCCGCCTGCTGGCGTTCGCAGGATCTTCGAGTCTTTAAAACACTTGGTTGTTCGTCCTCAAATTTATGTCCTTATGAACTAATTATAC
Source organism: Synergus itoensis (assembly GCA_904066005.1). Taxonomy (NCBI): domain Eukaryota; kingdom Metazoa; phylum Arthropoda; class Insecta; order Hymenoptera; family Cynipidae; genus Synergus; species Synergus itoensis. The sequence continues at coordinate 3,405,755 of CAJFCP010000059.1, read as the reverse complement.
ACTATGAAAGCTTTCCCATTCAGAATCTGGAAAAAACTATCCTTAATGATCTTCGCGACACTTTTAACCCCTGCGAAATGTCCAGTACCCGGTATAGCTAATCAACACTTTCTTTATCGATACTCTTACGCAATTTTTCGCGACAGTTGAATTTCCTAATTTATAGAACTTTTTCGTAACACTTGTTGCTCCTAGTGGTTACCGGTCGGGCGACATGAAAAATGCATTGCGCTTTGTGTGTTTGGTAAGTTTGCTAATCAGATCGTGGGTTTCTTTTATATATACGCTGTTGAGGTCTGAAGCACCGCCTCTTGGCGTTGATGAAGTCAGTGGAAGGGGAGCCTCGCGGTTAGTTGCGCGAATTTACACAGATTGAGAAGAATGAGAGTCCGAGACCAGGAGGCTCGGTTCATTTCATTGCCGGTCGAACAATCTTCACGAGAAAGGTGTGTCTTCATCATTACCGATACCATGTGGTCAGGTCACTGACAAAAGGTTCTCGACCAGTCACAACTGCATGCTCGTTCCGAGATTCTTTTATCTAATTACTCTTCTTCACTTGAATCTTGATAGTAATGTCTTCCATCGAGAATCTGGTTTCAATTGTTCATAAGCAGTTTCCATTGAGCAAAATTGATTATAGGGGTAAACTGGATCCCATAGCTGAAGGAGTTGCATCATTCGCTGAAGATCGGCCTTTTGGATGAGTTTTTTTATTTTTACTTCCTGGAACACACAAATCTGAAGGCATCAATTTTTTTTTTTTTTTTATGAGAAGGAGAAATTCTGAGGAAGGTTATTTGGTATTCTAGATTAGATTGGAGGCAAATCCAGAAGATGTGAACAATCTCAAGTTAGATTAATTGAGTAGTGAATTGGGCTATTGTCTATTGGATCTTGTTGATGGTCCTATCAATTTAGAAAGATTTTTGCATCATTTTTATTAACCTTGAATTTTTCTATGCTTTAACAATATTCGTTGAATGGCTTCTAATAGTAATTTTTTCGTATCATCTTCGCAGTGTGATTTGATACAATTTAAGTTGTATGCTGCTACAATTTCTTCCTTGTAGAACATTCGAGACGTTCGACCTCGATCCAACTCGTCTGATCTCTCTGATCGGCCGATAATTATCGATGCTTCTCTAGGAGCCTTTCTTCCTTTCTTATCTGCTCCTGTGCTGTCTTTCTTCTTTTATTGTATTGGTGGAAATTCCCAGTTTCTACTCAGCTGACTCACAAAATGGTTCAACAAATTCCGAACTTGAAATTTTTCAGATAGGATCTTGCCGGACATTATATATTAACGATTTCGTCTCCAACCGGAACCAGACAAAGTGGTTTTACAGATTAGGCGAAAATCCTTTGGTTTCTTTTGCAAATGATTCAAAATTGCATATTCGAATTGACCTCGGATGACTCGATCGAGTTCTCTCGAGTTCCAGTTGACTTTTCTACAAACTTTAAGTTAAGTCCTGCTGAAACTTTGCCAAAGTATTTTGTTATCATTACTCAATATAAAAACTCTTCGTTCTGAATTTTTAATTTGATTATATTGAACTGATGGACTCAAATGATAAAATTATTCAGATAAAAAAAAGTGATTCACACAATATATACTGCACACTGACAATGCAATATTGTCTGGAAAGTTTCCGAGTCTTCGGGTGATTTTTTTTTCAAAACAATTCAATTGCTGACACATAAACACGGTGAACGAAGAAGTCAATTGAATTAATACTCGAGAGGCGCCAAGAGGTATGGCGTATTTCAACAAATTTTGACGCCTCATAACAATTAAAGAAACTGAATAGAACTCAAACGAGGAAGTTATACAACAATCTACATAGTTTATTCAGTGATTTCTAGCTTTTTCTGGTACATATTGGAATTGTCTACACTGTCTTGGATATTTTTATAAACGTGTTTTTCTATTTTTTCTGGTTTTCAATATCCGCCAGGTTAGAACTATAATTCTGAGTGCTTTTAAGCTTTTTCAAAGGTGAAAATCGAACATGTGTTAGGTATGATGGACGTTGATTAGAAATTATTAATGGCTTCATTAGTCTTAGCATACATATTGACCTCATCTTTCTTCTGAGAGCTATTATAACTCTCATGATCGAGTATATATCGATCTAATTTTAAATGAACCTATAGACCGTTATCGATCATTTCAAAATCTCGTTATTAGCGAAAAAGGTTTTGAAAATAGAGTTCTATGTATTACGTATGCCGAAATGGCATTCCAAAAGCTTATGTGCATTAAATCGACTATTCTTGGAATTGAATTGATGGAAATGCTTACTTTGTGCAAATTATACATAATTTGAAAGATCGCGGTGAATTACTGCAGTGTCATAACTATTCCTTGTCACAAAATTTTTTCCTGTAACATCTTTCAATCTGCTTTTAGGACATTGTTCTTTTAATTAATTTGACATATAAAAGACATAATGAAGAAACACAGAAAAAACATGGACTGAAAGTGTTTACAGTTTAAGTCTGTTTTTAGACTTGTTTTAAGATTTCTTAGTATTAAAACAAGACTAAAACCTGACTTAAACTTAAATTCAGCCTAAAAACTGACATAAACTGTAAAGACTTTCAGTCCTTTTTTTTTTCTGTGAAAGAACCTTCTAGAAACTACAGAATGAAAATAAACTCATATGAAATATGAGAAGTAATGTGATGCTTATTAGGTACTGATTTAAAAGAAAGTGTAGACGCGCCAAGGCAAATGGAAACATACTGATGCATTCAATCTTTTCACAATATAAAAATTCAGAAAGTTGTAAATTGAAAAACTTTTGAAATCCCTTTAAAATACCTAAAATCATTTAAAATCCCTTGAAATACTTAAGGATATTTTTAAATTACTTGAAAATATTGAAACTGATAATGACATCAGGTTGTGAAACAGAATAATAAAGAAGAATCCATAAAATTTAAGGAAGTATTCAATACATACATTGGAGTCTCAATTTTGTCTTTCACTCTTTATGACTTGTAAGCCATACCAAATGAAAGACAAAGTTATTTAATATTTTGTTATTTCACTCATTCAACCGACACTAGAGTCTCAACTTTATCTCTGATTCGATATGGCTTACAGGCCGGCCATAAAGAATGAAATACAAAATCGAGACTCCAGTGTATTACACATATAGTTGTGTGATTGGTGTAGATATAGGAAGACGGAAGATCTGATGAAGATCTGTCCAATGGGCTACTCATGCTTGGGGGCACGTCTTGTCCATCTGCTCCGATCCCCTGGCGAGGGTCAATTAGCTCTTAAAGCTCTCCAATGACACAAGAATTGATTGATTTCTTGACCGTTGAATCTTCACTGATGGAAACTTTTCCACCAATGAGCTATCGAGTCTAGTTCGTCATGATTGTCGAGCCGAAAAAGGATCGTATCAATAGAGGATCACTTTTCTATTTTGTCTAAGATGATGTGAAATTAATTACTACTTGAAAACTATAGAAAGTTTTGAATAGTCACTAATTTTGCTGATAAATTATGAATAGTGCAATTTAATTATGAATAACAGGCATAAAGAAAATATATAATGCTTAATTATGCATCAAGATAAATTTTCATATCATCTTACATCCCTGGTTTATCGAGAGGTTGACCAATATGTCGATTAACCGGCCGGCTCTTACGAGCACGTGCATGGGTTGAACGATATGCGTGCGTCAATTACGTATATTACATTGTTGGCAATACAAATGTACCCGCGCGTAATAATGCACGCTTGATAGTTAGAGAAGAGAGTGGAATTCTACTTGATGAATTCCACTTAATAAGAAAAAATCAAAATATTGATAACAATTATAATTTGTAAAATTATAGTCGGCACGTAAACATAATAGATAACTATTTAATAATATTTATTAATAGTTTTTAACAAAGCTATCATTATTAGATCTTATAAAGAGAAAATTACTTGGCATATAAAGCTTTGAATTTGGAAATCTATAATTTCGTTAATGAGTTGATCTTCGCTATATAAAATGTTTTTGCTGACAAGAACATTTAAACGTCAATCCTTGGATCTTAATGCCTCACCTGTTGCATTTGCAATTTTAAATAGAGAGCGGTGTCTACTTTATTAAAGAAAAAATAAACATGTTTGATTTTTTACTCAATGCTGGTAAATTTAATATCGGTACTTTTCCATAGCGATACTGGAATAACTCCACCGAGAGTATTTTTATATCCTTTTTTTTTGCAATTCCATTTTGAAATCTTGTTTCTGAACAAGATTCTGATTCATTATATCAGTGGGTTAATAAATTTTCTACACACAAAGTATCATTAATGACATTAAATATATTTGATTATGTTTTATAAGCATTAATTGCAACACTGTTCTTTTAATTATTAATAATATACAGGAAGCAACTAGTGTTTGTTTTCCGTATGTGCAATATGTCATCTGTTTGGGCTCATAAGCTTCGATAATATTAATTAAGTTGGTCAAAATCTCACGTTTCCCATTCGTTGACACAATAATTCTGTAACTGAAAACGTGACAGCAGGCCAAAACCGACTGTAGACGTAATAAAAGCGATATTGGATGATAACTTGCACATATCCTCTCCATGTGAGTGCCCATTGCCATCTCGTTATAACTGGTTAGAATGATAATACATATAAATTCTCTTGGTCCATTTTACAATTTACCCTTTCTCTTCTCTTTCTTGACTTACTTCTTGTTTTACCCAGAATAGTTGTCGTCCATTCGTTATTCTGTCTTTTATCTTCCTTTATCGCTTGTAATTTTTTTCCTTCCTTTGTCTTTTCGTCGTTGCAGTAAGTGTGAGTACACTCACCTAAACATTTCGAACTGTTCGCACGTGTTTGCGAATTTGAGATAACCCGGTTCTCTCCACACGGAAACGCGCTTTCCTGACATATGAGATAATGAAATTTAGAATTATTTTAAATTACTAGAATGTCTTGCGCGCGCTTTTTCCATACTTTATGGTTACGATAATTTAAAAAAATCTTATGTTAAATTATCTTCTATAAACTGGAAGTATCGAAGATTTTTAAGTAAAAAAGATTTTTAAATAAAAAAGTAAAAAGAGTAAAATTCTCTTTTCCCCCTTCGTGTATAATATACTATTTTGCAGCTTGGAATATGTTTTTTATCATATTGAATATTTCTAAAATTTTTTGAAAAATGTTGATAGAAGTAAATTTTGCCCAATCTATTCAAAACTTTTGGTAATGGACAGCTTATATATCGGCATCGTACAATCACCTGTATAATATAAGATTCAAGGACACGAATCCTTTTCTCAGGAATCTCATATCGCTTCTTTCTTTTCCAGATGCCTGTCTGCGTTGCCAGGCTGAAAGCAAGAAGGACTTTTATGGGAGACAAGACTGTGTGGTAGTCTGGGGCGAATGTAACCATTCCTTCCACTACTGCTGCATGTCACTTTGGGTTAAACAGAACAACCGCTGTCCCCTTTGTCAGCAAGAATGGTCCATTCAACGCATGGGCAAGTAGGTTGTCTGAGAAGAGGTCATCGATTCGTCATAATCATGATACCAGGAGTTGGTCAGCGATTCAGTGATCTTCCTTTTTTACGAAGTAAGGAGCCTTCCTGGTACAGTGCCACTTTATTGTACTCTTAAGGTCACCAAAACGTCACTACTATCAACTCAATCGATGATAATATAATAGTCCACTTTCACTTTCAACATACCTCTAAGAATCAAAAGTTATACCAAAAATAGTCATCGAATTGCTCTTCCAAATTTTGTTCGTAATTGCTTCAAAAATTTTCGATTAGGGCATGCAATACTTTACCTAAGAGCAATTTGGTATCGACAACTTTAGGTTTTGCAATAATAAACTTAACGTTGGCGAAACTAAATTTGCTATATGTTATAATAAGTAACATATGCCCTTAACTGATCTTAGAATTATACGAATTTTACACTAAATTAATTTAAGGTTTTTAAACTATAATTTGCAACTAAATTTTAGTGTTTGGTGAAAGTACTGCAATTTGAATTTCATAAAAAAGGAAGAAAGATTAATAATTAATTAATTTGTCTTAGAGGTAGGATTGAATTTTTTAAATTGATCTACAATGATTCAGACTGATTGACTAATGGTTTTTAATTTACCTGCTGATCCTTGCAGTTATTGACATTTTATGCTGCAAGTATTTTGATAAATTTTGGATGTAATGCGCTTTCAGAAGCTTATCCTAAATTTTTTACTACCATTGAAAATTAATCTATCTATTGTAATTAACTCGTTAGCTTCTACTCTCCATTGTGAATATGAGCGATCTTAAATAGATAAATAATTGTAATTCTCAGTGTGGATATACAACTGAGGGTCTATACGTTATGTTTGTGAAAACAAAACGAGTGATATTTTAAAATTTCAATTTTTTTACTTATTTTTTTTTATTTATAAGAAGAATCACGTTAGCGTTAAAACTTTTCTAAGATTGGAAGATGAATTTACTTTAGATAGATACTTGACTTTTTTCGTGATTCACACTTGATTAAAAATAAATAATTCTTTCATAATAATTATAGTTTCGTTATAATTTGAACTCTAAGTTTATGTTCTAGTTCACTTTAAGTAGTAAATTAAAATGGGATTTTCGAAATTACTTTATTATAATACGAAACATTCTTTTTTATTTTTATATAAGGAGTATCTTCGGCTATAACGTCAAAGAAAAAATTGATTGTGCAAATCTGCACGTACGAAATTAAAGGAGTTTGACAGGTCAAGTTTCGTGATCTATCATCATCAGATGTTTTTGGCGGTGCTCGTCTTAGGAAAGAGTAGTCATAAAGGTTCAGTGTTCAGTGATTTGCTAGTGGCAAATATTTGACGACACAGTCACGTTGATAATGACATCAGACGGAAAGAAGTGAATTTCTAATAAAAAAGGAAAGGGAGGCAAAGAAAGATTAGAAATTTTCCTCAAAATTTACCCTCTAAAGTCTTTTTTTTTTTATTCCTTCTTATCTCTATTGTGAGTGTAATAAATTTGGAAAGATAATTTTATTTATTATAATCGTTTATATTTGCGGTATTAAAAATTTTAAAACTCACACATTTAACAAATATAAAACCACAAACTCTAAAAATAAAGTTCAACGCATATTGCATTTTTAAACGTGTCTGGAAAAATTTGTTTGTGTTATTATCTTTATTTATTTAAAAGACAAAAAAATTGCCAAAGATACCCATTGCAGGTAGGAAAAAAAATGTTTATAGAATTAATATTTACTGTAGTGTACAAAGTTTTTTTTCATTTTACGAAGATCGCTAAAAATATTGAAAAAATACATTACGACGACAGTTAAAATTTAAATAGTAATAAGGAATGTTTATTGTCTTCTGAACGGACTGAAGTGAACAATATAAATTATATTTATTATAATTGCTCGTAAAAAATGAAATCGAGTCATTTTGCATTCTTCGTTTATGTGCAAATTCTTTCAAGCTAACAAAACTAAATTTGAACAAAACTCCTTAGCCTGAACTATATAAAAAAATCTGTTACGTTTTCCGACGAAAAAAAAAACAAAAACAAAACAAAACAAATGGAATTCCAACAATGATGTGGCTATTTCTCTATTGTGTAAGATAAACCGGTTTATAAAATTTGGTGAAGTATCTAAAAATAAAACTATTTTTAAAACTTAATCTATATAGCATATATCGCAATTTTAATTCACTAAATGAAAAAAAATAAAAATAAAAATGTAAAACTTTTATGTAGGTTTGAGAGTCGTTAGGAAGAATCTGATCGTAAAAAATTCGTGACTCAGACTCTAAGTTCGTAACTGAAAGGTGAAATATTATTAGATTTAGATATTTTTGCTGAAAATAATTTAAGGTGTAAGGATTTCTCATAGGAGATTCATCTATAAAATTATTAATGACTGACTGCTAATATTGTTTTAAGTTTTTATTTCTTAGAAAAAAGAAGACAGTTTTCAAATTCGTTAACTTGCTCAGAAACATTAATCCGGTTACAAAAAGTCGATATCAGTTCAATAAAATTGCACTTTAGTATCAATTTCAGAACAAGTCGTAATTTACCATTTATATTGCGTCTCTTCCAAATCCGATTGCGTAAGATTCGCTAATAATTACTCTCCCACAAGTGCGTATAGTTTCTTCGAGTTTATAGCTAAATTATTTTCACACGTAATTGTGACGTAGGAATTAAAGATCAATGATTTCAATGATTGTGTGTATAACGGATAACGAATAATAAATTCAGAATGATTTTCAGTATTAAACCGCAATCGAGAGGAAAGGGAAAACGGGGAAACTTTGTTGGAGTCGTTGGTATTTGTGATAGCTGACACATGCAATGGTACCATCGAAAGAAGGATACGAAGGTCATTTTGCTCTCACGTCACGACTTGGAGGCTCGACCAGAGCCAACCAATCGCGTTCTAGCAAGGTCGGGTGTGCCTCCAACGCTTCATTTTGTTATGATTTTTCAAAGGTTAACTGTAATCTGTATCTAATCTGAATCAAATGGCGACATAAGAAAACTATGTGACGTTAAATTTATATTTACGGTTGCAGGCTGCGTGGGTTTCAAGTCCAAAGGGGAACCACCCCTCTCCTATCTGTATAAGCGATTTTGTCATTATGATGATTCTGTGAATGAGTGGGCACAATTCCCTGTAGCCTAGGTAAGTATTTCATGTGTTTCATCATCATTTAGGTGTCTAAAGGTCGATCATCTCGAAATTTATCCACAGCTTAGAGAATTATATTTACTTTATACTTTTCCTTCTTTGAGGAAGTGATATAATCCCGGTTGACACAGAATTGAAGGACGTTTTTAGTACGTCATAAGAAAGTCCTAAAAACATTTTTGAAATATTTGAACTATTATGCCGAGTGCAGTGCCAGAAGAAATTAACAGACAATGAATTACAAATAACACATCAAAGAACTTTTGGTGAAACCTTCATTTGAAAACATTTTTTTAGAATGAAAGGGTCGCATTTGAGTGTATATCGGATTTCAAAGAATTCATCAATCATTCAATCCCAAAAAAAGTCCTTGTAAATATTTCTTATTACTAATAGATTGAAAAACGTCTGATGGATTCAATTTAAGATAATTTAAGAGAAGGTTCAAGGTTCTACTTTAGTAAAAATACAAATTTTTGTCTAAAATTTTCTAAGTGTATATAGCACTTTCAGTATACAAGTGAACGTCAAATGTAAACAAAAATTTAAAGTAGAGCAATAATACTTCCTCTGCTAACAATGTCATTATTAATAACTTTATGTTTCCTGGAAGTATAAATATTTTTTTTCAAGCAAACAGTGATCGAGGAACTTTAAATTTCTTGTTTTAATCATTTTTAAATTAAAAAATAAAAAATTTCTAAAAACTTTTTTTTTCTAATTTGATTCATAACGTATGTTAAATGAACTTTATATCTTTTTATTGCTGAGATACCGTGAATTTAACTTTAAGAGTTGCCACGTGGCACATTGTCTCTTGCCAAACGAGTTGTATATAAAATATGGGTTATTATGACGAACGATCACTCATCCTATATGAATATTTATTAATTTCTGAAAAATTAAAATCTGCAGAAGTGCTCCTCCATACTAAAAGTTCATCTCTTAAAAAACTACTTTCTTGCCAATCTTTACACGAAAAAGGTATTTTTGACATCAGCCAAACATTTCATAATATAAAAAGTAATAAATGAAAGAATTTATAGTCTATAAAAATTAACATAGTATTCAAATCTATAATAATTGGGACCTCAGACCTCGCATAAAAGTTAATAGTTCCGATAATTATTCTTTTTATTATCGATTTTTCGAAAAAAAAAAACAAGGTCTCTGAAGTAAATAAATAATTAAAAAAGCATTTAAACCTAACAGTGAAGTAGAATGACGGAACGTAATCTTTAAACCAATACATAGTTTGTGAACCTGTTCTGCTAAAATGCAAACTAAAATACATTTTTCAGAAAATTACATAAAGTTGCTTAAGAGCATTTCGTGTTCACGTAAATCTGAAAATATATCTATCTTATTGACATTTAGAGAAAGAATTTATTAGTCGAGGCAGTTACCTTAGTTTGTCTAATCGAATAATAAAACATTTCACCTGAAAAAAGGAGAAAAATGTAAACATGACCTTTAACAATGTAAAGAAATTTTCTCACACATAAATTCATTCCGATTTCCGTAGGTAATACGTATTTACATTTTGTCTATGTTGTACATTATTTCATAAAATGTTTTCTCTAATCCTCAGTGATCTATCTATATTTATTTTGTATTTAGTTATTTGTTTAAAAATCATACAATAATTATGTAAATTATATTAACTATTTATGAGAAGTATTACATATCTTTTACTGTATCTATTACCTGAGCGAAGTACGAATAGAATTTATGTCGGAGACCCTTGCTCATTATCTACACTAAGATTATGTAGTTGCATTATCCGTTATTTACTTCCTGATCATTTTGACTTGCTTTAATCACTGAAAATAAATGTGATATACCGGGTGTTCTACAAAAGAGAATTATTTTTTAAATTAAAAAATGATAATCAAGTCTTACAAACTTATGACACAAGTAAAAACAATTTATAAACATAGCATACAAATTAGGTCTTTGCTTTAAATTTTCTTTAAACTACTTAACAATTTAAGAAAGTTTTTAAGTATTTTAATTTTTTATATTAGAATATTATTATGAGGAAGTTATAGTGTTTGGAATTTGTACTTGATTAGAGGAACAATAGCTTGATATCGAAATTCAATAAATTATATAAAAGAATCGCTTTTTAAAAAAGAAGCGTTTTAACCACTGGAAAAATATCGACAAGATTCCTTGAATGTGAAAGATACACTTTTGGTGCGATTTCTCTTGAATAAAAAGTAGTGACTCTTAACGTTTTCCTCTAATCATTCCAATATGGAAAGTTCCATTTACCTTTTCATATTGCATTTGGTTTACATGTGTTTTATTTTAAATAAGCGCGGGAAATTTTAACCGTTCTGCACTTGGCAACCCTGCGAATTTGAATTCTGTTTCTGAAATGTTTATAATGAGAAGCTTTTTGGGTTTCTTTTCTTTTTTAAAATACCGCAATTTTATGAAAGATTCTTTGTTGTCATTTTTCTTCATTTTTAATTCTACTTTTTTAAGATTCAAAAAACTGCGAAAAACATTGATTGCATCCTTCTTTGTTTTTTTTTCAACACCCTCTATTATGACAATTTTCTAGTAGAAAACTCTATCATTATTTCTTGCGTGTTCGACTTACGTTATTACATGAAATGTACGACGCAAGCACTGGCGCCAAAAGATCAACCCATCAACGGAGAATGCGAAGGTCATTTCGGTCAAACTGGCGGGCAAACGAGAGGCTCGCCACTCGAATCGACCAATCACAAGTTGACGTGCAAGTATGCCTTTTTCAGCTGTTCTCTGGCTTAGTAACAACCGGAATTAATGACGTCAGAAAATAGCCAGTTCTTCGCAATCTCCCTTCCTTGCAATTTTCATGCATTTTCTTTCCTCACTCCTCGGTCACAGTTTTGCCCCTCCATCAATTATCCCTTCTCTTGAACATCTTTTTGCCCACATCGGGCATGAATCTCACTCTCAATAGCTCCTTCTTCATTTCCTTGTTTAACATTATTCTTGCTACAAAACCTGAGGTCTTGTAATAATTTGTTTCCTATCAATTATTGTACGACATTCAAATTGAAAGGAATATTTTCTACTACTAACAATATACTGCGAAGTAATTTTCATCAATAAGAAAATTGAATTTTTTAATTCAAAAAGTATTTTTTGAATTTTCGCGGCTAGTGTGGTTCGGTTGGTATGCCCGCTTTTTTTAAAATCAAATTTGTCCCGCACTTATGTATAGGTACCACTCAAAATTCGAAAATTATGAACAAGAAATAAACACATATAATGTTTCTTTTCACAAAAAAGCGTTTATTTATATTCAATCAAGTTTTCTGTCAACACTTTCATGATTTCTGGCTAAGAACGCCAAAATGGCAGTGGATAATACAGATGTTTGAAATTTTCGGCGGAGTGATAATTTGAGTTTTCACTTTCGACTTGAACAATAAGTATATTACATTGTTCTCATTTTACATTGAAGATTTCTTGCATTCAATATATCACATTATGGGTGGCATTATAATACACAACGTATATGAGTTTGAATCTCCTTTTAAAGACAAAGACATTACATTTTTAGTTTCTAGCAAATTATTGTACTAAGCTGAAGTGGATTCAGCAAGGAGTATTATTGAGATTATCATCGCATTTACAGCTTGATTTTGAATACTAAACGTTTTGAGAAACTTTTTAACATTGTACTTAAAAAATGGACTTTAAAATGCTAGCAGTTTATTTACTCTGCAGACTTTTACGATATGAAGTTAATCTTCGGTGTATTTTCTCTACGCTATAAGCGTACGTCAGTCTTCATGAACTTTTTTCTGTTGTATAAAATCGATGCCAATAAAATTGGCAAAAAATGAATATTTAACACTGGACTTTCCTAGGATGCCTGACCAGATAAATATGAGCTGCCTATCAATTGAAACATGTCTAACTAAATATTAACACCGAAAATACAAGTGACACATTAGAGTTTGGACGATTTAAACTGCCTTTGGTGAATAGTGATTCTTGAGGTAAATATTAAATCTAACTGTTACCTGTGTTAGACTTTAACAAACCGAATGTGACTTCTCTCAAAATTACATTCGTATCAATAACTGCGCTAATATAAAGTCTAAAACTATTTTCCCGAAAACGGGACTAAAAATAAATCGTGTTAAGGCATCAAATCGAAGCTAAAGTCATTTAAACATAGAAAGTTTAGTATTTACAGTATTCATTCAGTTTTTTCAAGGCACGTTGGAACGAACGTAATTTATATAAGTATTGTTTACTTCGATTTACTTTAGTTTATACTGATAACTTTTCAACATTTCAAACTTTCCCGAAGAGTTCCGAACCGGAACTTACTTTCTAAGAACAGTGCCCAGTTGCAGATAACTAAATGAACTACTCTACATTTCTCAATTGATATGATTCAAAACAGTACTGGACTCCTCGTGATTAGGCATCAATAAAAAGAGTAGGGCACCCTTAATACTGCTAAAAAATTTTTGAATTAAAGGCACAAACACAAAGTACTCGGAAAAGTTAGAAACCTTCCTTCTCTTGTAAAATCTTATAAAACTTAAAAATGAAGTCAAACCACACTGGAATGTATCTCTAAGTGAATGTATCAGTGAGAGTGTTGCTACAGAATTAAAAATAATTCTATACTTATTGAAATTTTCCATACTCTCTAACCACCCAGTGTAAACCAATAAAGAAATAAAAAATAGTTACATATATAGAAAAATATTTTTAAACACTTTTAAAAAATATGAAAGTTATTTTTTAAATTCTGTATGTTACAAAATTTTGTCAAAAAGCTATTAATCATCACTCACTGATGCATTCACATCAATTAAAAAGATATTAAGACTACATAAATACTTGTTTCGTCCCGCAATATTGTACATTTGAGATGACGAGTTTTCAGAATGTTCATAATTGATTTCGAACTTGAAATCAATTTTTTTATAACTTCTTATAGCTAGCGAGTCAGCAGTTCGTGTGCCTAGCTCCTCTCATCAGCGGTATCAGAATGCTCGGACTTTGAGCTTGTCTAAGAAACGGATGTTCTAATAACTGTGTTGCTGTGGCTCTTTGCGCAGGATCACGAACGAGCATTTTCTCCAGGAAGCCTTGGAGCCGTGGGCTGACCTAAACCATAAAAAATAATAAAATTAATCTCAAAACTCCTTCTGAATTCAATAGAATTACTAATTTATTAGATATATTGAAGGAGCAAACTTGCCTTGTGTGAATTCTTCAATTTTGGTGGCGGCATGTCTCTGATGCGACGCATTGCTTGAAGAGGAGGTTCATTAAAGAAAGGTGGCTCTCCATCGACCATTTCAATAATCATAATTCCCAGAGACCAAATATCAACTTCTGGACCATACGGTAACCTGCAGAAGTGAACCAATTAGTTACCATTTCTTTTCCGTATTAATTCTATTTAAAACATTACCTGGAAATGACTTCGGGGCTCATCCAATAAGGTGTTCCCACTAAAGACTTTCGCTTCGGAAGTTCCTGAGAAACTTGCGCGCAAAAACCGAAGTCAGACAATTTTACTCTTCCGTCTGCAGTTAGAAGGATAGAGTCAGATTTTATATCCCTGTGAATTACGCCTTGTGAGTGCAGATACTCGAGTGGTTTAAGGCACTGAATGCAAACCGTCGCTATCTGACTTTCATCCATTCGAGAGTGTGTGACAATGTCCGTTAGTGCTCCCCCTTCAAGATATTCCATGACCACCCAGAGCTCATCATCTACCAAGAAACTATCGTACATTTCAACAATATTTGCGTGATGATAATCCCTCATGATGACCACTTCGTTGAAGAGAAGCTCTCGCCTTTGCTGTTTTCTCAGATCCATTTTTTTTACTGCTACTTGACGGTGCAATGCCTTGTCTGTTGCGATACAAACGGTGCCTGTACTGCCTTCACCAATTTTAAGAAAGTTCTCGAGATTTTCTCTTGGGTCTCCTCGACTTACCTGACAAAGATTAAACGAATTGTACAATTTACTCTCTTTCAAAAAATACTTTTACTGAATGTCAAAAAAACTTTAAAACATTTATTAAAAAAGATACATACCACCATTTGCAAGGCCGCTCTGAATTGTTCATGTGTCAGCCTCTGATCTGCGTTCTGTTTGGTGGCATTATTTACTACTGTAGCACAGCCAATGGGTAAAGTACCGTATGAAACTGCGCTCTTCATGTTCTGATTTTGGTCTGGTGCAGAACTCACTCCAGGAATAGATGAAGATGCTGCTGATCTAGAGAGATTGTGCATTGACTGTGAACTCTCTATTGGTTTTTGGAAATGAGTGTGTAGAGTTGAAGGATTTTCGGGCACTCCATAATTCTGAGAATGTTTGTTCACATTATGTGAACTCAATTGGCTGAGAGGTCTTTGCGAGGCTATCGATCCAACAGGAGAAGTCTTGGGATGCATATTGTGTAGTAACATATTTTGTGACATCTGTCGATCTCTCAAAGATATGTCCATTTTATTTACCTACAAAAATGGAATGTAATAATTATTACATATCTGATTTGTCGAATTACATATCTGATTTGTCGAAAATTGTCGGTACGCCTGTTTTTTAGCAGTTGCTCTATTATAAAAATTAGAGGACTTTGAACAACTGCTAAAAAAGGGATGCACCGACAATTTCTGAAGGAGTCGTACCTGGAAATTTCCATTATAATGACCAGGTGGCATCCCTATGGATTGATTCACTCTTTGCAATTCATGCTCTGGAATCTGTGTCGTGGGACTTTGGATATTCGGAATAGGGCTTAAATTTTGGAAATTCAAAGACAAATTTGGAGCGTTCGATCCTACATGCGTTAAATTTGGAGAAGATTGCATATTGGGATTGAGATTCTGTAGATTTGGAATTAGGCTGTGATGATTAGGATGTATTCCAGGTCCCACGTTTGGAGAATTCTGCCTTAATTTGTCAGGGTAACCGTGAGGTTTTCCGAAATTAGAGTAGGCTTGACCTTGAGCAGGACTGCTCGACATTTCTTGACCTTCCGGAACGGATGGTGGAAGATTTGAATTATTTCTAGAAAGAGAAAATTGATAATATTAATCAGATTTGAATTTTGAAACTGTAAAATAAATAACAAAAGAATGTATTTATTGTACCTGTAGTCTCGCCTAAGTCTTGGTGGACTGGAAGATCGAAGAGAGTTTGATCTGGCGACAGTACTAGTTTTAGGCAATCCATTTTCAGTGTTTTTATCCCCAGGTGCGAATCGCCCAATTCTAGGATCATTGTGACCTCGTACGATAGTCTTTAAATCTAGAATTTCCGTAGGAGTGATTTCACTTGGATCAACCAGAGGTAAAGGTCGATTAGTGGACTTGAGTATCTGATTGTTGCCAACTATAGAGGCCCATTGTAAAGGTAGACCCACGAATTTCCCTTCACGCTTATCAAATCCTGTGTGCACTCGATGCTCGAAATTCGTGGGTGTTGATATTTGTGGCTTCTTTTTCTTCTTGGCAAACATTCTGCAAAGGTTCAAATTAATAATACATATTTTTAGAGTCGTGCATTTTATTTATTTGTATTTCCTATAAAGCAAAATAAAAATTTTCGAACTGAACATGTGGGTTCCAATTTGGAGTAACAGATTTCTAAGTGTCGAAAATCCATATTGCAAGTAGAAAAGTGTTTAAGTTTGAAAGATATGTAGATTTACTAAATATATTCATTACAAATAAGTAACATATAAGGTCGATTTTATTGCATTACTGGACTTAAGGATGCTAAAAAGGTTTCTTCCGTTTTTTATCATCTGACACGTCTTTTGCTGTGATTCTCAACAGTGAAATCATTAAAATTGTTTGAAAGAACTTCAGAGTCCCCAGTAACAAAGAAATAAAAAAAAGTAAAACAATAAATGATAAAAATAAATACAAATAGTGTATGGACATGAAAGAAATTGAAAATAGGTTAAGTTCCAATGCAAAAGTCTAGTTGAATGAGGTGCAGTAATTTCCAACGACTTTTCAAGCAAGTACTTAACAATCAGTAGTTATAACAAAAGAAACAAGTGACATATAATGTTACTTTTTAAAGTTTTGATTCCTTCTGAAATCTCTCTTCAATCCTAGACGGTGAGGCTGTGTCACTCCTTGTTACAGAGTGTTACAAAGATGAAACATCTAGGTGTGGTGTTCCCTTTTCTAGTTTTCTTTGGATCGTCATATGCTGAGGATTCGATGATTCGTGTCGGAATTTGAAAGTAGCCTCGGGACAGGCGACATTGCACTCGTTAATTGCGGGAAATCCAGGAAAAATGAAGGGGATCGGGGGAAGCCAAGTGACAGAAACGCCTACCGAATGAGGGTTTGAGGTTCCAAATTCGAACTTTATCGCTTCCAAAATAAACTAAAAGTTGTATTATAGTTTCACAACACCACTTCCATATTCCCGACTATTAGAAATCACAATAACGTTGGTGTGCACTAAAAAATTACGCGAAAAATCATTGCAAATGCCGTTCCTTTCCTCCCGAATAAAGTTGGTCCTTAGCACGCCAAGCGGACGATTCTGAAGCTTCCAAGGTATGTTCGGCTTATGACTACCAACAGGTCCAACAGTAGAACACCTGCAATTTACTTCACACACTCGCACATTCTGTACAGCCCTCTGTGACTCTGTGTTTACCGCAATTCAATATATGTCCTTCAATTTCGAGTTTCAATCTAAAACGTTTTATATCTAAACAATTAAAAATTGTTCAAGTTCAAGGAATTCACATTTAATTTAGGATAACAAAATTGCTTTTATATTTTCGAATTTTCTTTATACAGAAGTAAAACTTACAGAATACATAAATAAATGAATGAATACATGAATAAGTACATACGTAAATTTTAGATCAATCGATTTAAACATTCACATCTACACTCTACAGATATTTTACGCTACGTCTCCCGTTCCTAAAATTAAAAGGTAAACCTGAGCAATTAACATTTTTCTCAATATTATTTATTAATATAAATAAATAAATAAAACTTTCGAATATACCTTTGGCCACGGCAGTTCCTCTTGACCTTGTATGTATGTATATATACTATAATTATATGTAATGGTCAAACTCTGGACATACTATGGGCAAAACAATGTAAACAATGAACAATGAACAATGTAAACAATGAAAAATTTCAATGTGTTATAAGAATAGGATAAAATATTGTACAAAAACAAACCGGTGCACCCTTCCTCTTTTTGGTATGGGCGCGAAAAACAAATTCAAATTTCAACTCCCTATACCTACATTGAGCACGAATTACTCGTGCTCCCTACGCGGGCCACGAACTCTACTGCGCATGTCTCGCGCTCGACATCCGATTGGTTGCTATTCGCGCGTAATTTGAAATGCATAATATTTTTTAGCATTTCAAATTGCGCGCGAATAGCAACCAATCGGATGCCGAGCGCGACACATGCGCAGTAGAGTTCGGGGACCGCGTTGGGAGCACTGCCTCAAACCAGGGTCCCAGGGTTGAGTGACACGTTTACAAAGGAAGGCATTAGTGCAGGGCACATATGTAACTTTTTTACTTTTGATGTTTTTGTAACCAATTGAAACTATTGGAACAATGAATACCTTATACCAATGGGAAGACGTAGTTGGTTGGCGCAGCGCACTGATGTAGGCCTCTCTCCCTCCCATTGGCCTCATTGGCTGACCAATCAAATACTATTATGTACTACTACTGGTGCTGCCTTCACGAGGTGTGAAAGAGCCTTAATATATCTGGCTTGCCTATCTATCTAATGACTGTAATCGCGTCGGGTAACCAGTCCCTTTCTTTAAAAAAATCTACTGTGAATCATATCCATCATATTGAATGCTAGTGCTGCATTTTCGAGGAAATATTTTGCAATAATCACGCGCTTTGTGGATTGACCCAACGTTCTTCTAAGCTTTCTAAGTGTGCTGACGCCATTGAACGCAAATAGGCGAATTTAGCCGAAATGGAGGAGAAATTACCGGACATGTCCGAACCATTGACGAGTGAGACCGAGGAATCTACCCTGACGAACGAACACGAAGCTCATCCAGTGGCCGTCACTTCTGTACCGGGTGTATCAGGAGTTGGTGTACCAGTTTCATTGCCTGTTGGTTCAATTATTGGAGTTGCAAATGCTTCCAATGGAACGACCTTCAACGTCATCACATCCGATCAATTACAGGTCCATTTTAAAAATAATCAAAAACTTTTTCCACTCTTCTTGTTCCTTCTATGGTGATTATCTGCTTGCTATAATTTTAGAACCTTCTGCTTATCTTCAAAATCCTTTTACCTGTTATGCTTCATACTCTTATAGATTTAGTATACATATACGTGTTCACATTTTCGTGATGTATGCACATGTATCTATGAATAGTATATACATATCTGTATATATAGGTAACAATTGTATAATGACCAATCACATGCCACCTCGAGCGCATGTGTATTGTGCTTCCTCTGTTATCGAAAAATGACAGAACGTTGATGCATATCACATTGATTAGGATCAGGGAAATCAAGATTAAAATAGCAATTTAGATACTAATTATTCATTTTCTTAAAGATAAATCTGTCTAATTTGATTACTTTTTGCGTGAAACGAAGAGTTCGAAAGTTTGAATAAGAATTTTTAACGCACTTCCATTTTAATATAGTATAATCAAAACATTGTTTACAGTTACCGGGATCGGGACAGTTCAAACAAATGCTATGCGTGGACAACAGTTTTATATGTGAACCCCGCCACGATAAAGACACGGATCCTTTACGCTGGAATGGTGAGCTGAAAGCAACACATATAGTGATACAAAACAGCGCTGATGACAATGATACTGATCAACTTCACGTATCTGCGGGTAATTCACAACCAGTATGCAGCTGGTCCGAATCAGCCAGTTTGGCAGTGTTGCCTGTTAGGTGCAAAAACACAAATGCAGAGTTACATAAGAATAGATTTGGGTCTGGAGGAAGAGGTCGATGTATCAAGTTGGGTCAAGACTGGTATACTCCAAGCGAATTTGAAGCACTATGTGGGAGAGCATCCAGCAAAGACTGGAAACGTAGTATTCGATTCGGCGGAAGAAGCTTGCAAACTCTTATTGATGAACAAATTTTAAAACCTCATGCTACTTCTTGCACCTGCGCTGCCTGCTGCGATGATGATAGCGCAGTAAGTATTTTGTGGTACTGATTTCGAACATATGTTGAAGAAAATATCATATGCAATTTGGGATACAAGCACTTTTTTTCTTACGCAATGTTTGCAGAACTTCTTCTTCTACGACTCGTTTTGCAAACATCGCGCTCGTTAAAAAAACGCATGCTTGTATCCCTGGATGCATAATATACTAAATAATCATAAGCTTCAGAAAGAAAAATAATACTACCTGTATTCTATTCCTGGTTCGATTTTCTAGTCAATATTGAATATTTTATACTCCAGACTGGTCCAGTTCGCTTGTTTACACCGTATAAAAGAAGGAGAAGGACAAGGGAGCACTCAGATGGTGAAGTGCCATCACGAAAACACAAAAGTGACAATTCCCGAGACGGTAGTAATAACGAGGAGAGTGATAGCGAAGTAGTTGGTCCTGTAAAAGAAGTCTGGTCACAGTTCGTTGCTGAAGATGGTTTGGTAGTTCATCAACAACCGGAACAAGAAGTTATCCATCAAACAGAAAATGGGCAAGGAGACGATGTGTTTAGAAAACTAGACGAAATGTCGAATAAGATGTTAAAACTAGCTTGTGAATTTAGACGTACCTTAGAGGAAGCCAAAGAGTTAAATAGACAACAAAGGAGAGAACAAGCATTAGTTGCACAATTAGGTGGAAGAGGAGATGTAATCGAAACAGTTGGTTTACAACCAGCTGCAGATATTCAGAATAAAAAGGTAAGGAGAAGAAAATATTCCTATAAAGAAAGAAAACTGGTCTGTGTAGAAATATCGTGTATATAAATAGGTGTCTTTTTACAGTGCGCTAATTGCAATCGGGAAGCATATGCAGAGTGCTCATTATGTAGGCGCACTCCGTATTGTACAACTTTTTGTCAAAGGAAAGACTGGAGTGTTCATCAAGGAGAATGTGTAAGAGGAGCGGCTGAAACTGTAATGTTGATAGTAGAAAGTAGCACCGGTGACACAAATGCTTTAGGAACAACATCCGGGGACCAATAGCTAGTGTTCCTGACGCCAATTCGACGCAAGAATTTGGCCGGTGAAAAATTAAGCAACGACGATAATATTACTGAAAGAGAAAAGACTTAAAAATTCAACTTAAAAATCAAGTAAGGTTGACTCAAATTCACTACATCTTTTTCCATAAACTTTACATTATTTTGTTGTATTATTATTTTTTTATTCTTGAACAAATCAAGGAAAGTTAAACTCGTGTATATAACTTAATGGATATTTCCACTTAAAGTAACGACTATTAATACAAAATGTGTAACTCTGGAAATCAGTTTTAAGAAACCTGCTTCCTACGTTAAAATATGGATAAATAAAGTTTTGGAAGAATTTCAGTTCTCCAAATTTTAACTTCAGGAGTACACATCTATTTAACATGATTGTCAATAGACATAAGTACTTGTAAATATATCAGAAACCCTTTCTATAATGATAAAAACTGCGTATATGCATAATTCTTTGTGCATCCTACGCTCCAAAAAAATAGCCAAAGTTAAAAGCCCTCTGTAATTTTTCATTAAAAATCACAGTACATTTATGTGCTTATTATGTATTTACGTATATACATAATATGCATATTACGTAAGTCATTTATCCTTGAAAAAATTATATTGACAACGCTTTGCAAACTTATGATTAGAATATCATTGCATAATTTATCAACAATGTAGATTTGTTTAACACTGAAATATATCGTCTTTTACCTCAAATTTATCAATTTTTCTTACTTATAGCCCGAAGGAAGTAAACAGAATTTCTTTCTTTTTTTTTACAATTTGAACACCGGAAGTCAATAAGTCATTAAATCTTTGGATGATAATATAACATTAACTAAACTAAAACTATTATTAATTAAAGATTTATATATACAGCAGCTGTTTAGTTTTATTTTATACAAATTTACAAAAGGCACTTTTACTTATCGCAATTTCATTGTGCAAGGCTGTTGAACGTAATTAAGACAAAAGCCTTTATTACCGACATCATTGGGTGCTTCTGTACCATCTGTGTGAAAAACCAATCGAAAAGGCTTCACCGTACCTGCAATACAAGAGCACTATTATATTTTTCCGTACTGTATGGTACTTTTCCTGTACAGTGTACAGAAACTCTATCAGGAACTTTTTTTTTCTTTGAATAATAAAAGATTTCTTACTAATGACAGTGGAAGAATTTGTTGAAACCTCGGTGTTGAAAGTTCCACCACAAATTCTATCCACACACATTAAATTGGACATTGGCAGTCTTCCTGAACTCGTTGCACAAGGTATCATCAGCCAATCTGTCTGACAATTTTGACCTGTCGATG
This sequence comes from Synergus itoensis, assembly GCA_904066005.1. Lineage (NCBI taxonomy): Eukaryota > Metazoa > Arthropoda > Insecta > Hymenoptera > Cynipidae > Synergus > Synergus itoensis. The sequence goes on along the minus strand of CAJFCP010000059.1, from coordinate 3,383,505 downwards.
CCGCCACCTGTCCACTCAATGTATTTCCCGTCATTGAAAATGCATTGTTTCTTAAACTCTGAGGTGCATTAGGTGCTTGTCCTGATGTTACTTGCACCACTAAAATTAAAGGCAGAATTCAAATTTAAATTATAATATTATGTTTCACTAGAAAGTCATGCGTACAGGGATTATCAGCAGTTGAACTTAAATTTTATAAATATAATAATTAATATGAAATTCCTTATTACTTCCTTCAGGACACGCCATGTATTGTATGCCACAAAAATTTCTCTCCATACGTATGCACACACTATAATCTTGATTCGATAACTGTAATCCAGTCACTGGATCATAGTTAAAAGATTTTATTTGTCCCGAAACTCCAGTGAAGTACTGAAGACAACCTTCTTCAGCTCTATAGATACTACTACAAGGGATTTGCGCTATTCGCACCTTCCAAGTACGCTCAAATCCTGTCCCGCTCGTCACGAAAGAAAGAGTTACCGGATTAGTTTGTCCAGTTCCAACGTCAACGTACACTATGCAAAAAAGAAACGTGAAATTCTAATTTTTGAATCAACTCCTAAAGTTAATCATTAGAACAATTCAATTAAGCAAAGGCTAATTAGCTAATAAGTTAATAAGCTAACTTACTATGGTTTCCGTTGTTATTTCCACAAATTGGAGGAACAGGGTTGCCCCCAGAAACAATAAATTGATCGTATGTGCAAAGATTGTTTAATGTTTCAGGTCCTCGAATGTTAAACTGCTCAAAATCTAATCTAAATTCATAAAAAAGTGTTTTCAGTTTAAAAATAAATTTCAAATTATTATACATACTTGTGTAATTGAAATATTTAAAAATCTTACCTAAATTGACAAACATCTGGATGAGATTTAAGAACTGTCAGTTGGCAAGAGTCGGTACCATCGGATGATCCAGGATAATGAGAATTTACAAAATAGGTATTATTGTCAATTGTTGTGTAGCCACAAGTTACGGAAACTAAAAGATTCCAAAACTTACATTATTTTTGCTTTATAATTAGTCAATTTTTTAGAAATTTGAGATGATATAAATTGCTTAAAACTCACCAAAACAACAAACTCCATATCCGTTAGCGCATATTCCATTGGAAATTCCTCTACGTTGAGAACACTCCGCAGATGAAATACACGTTCCATTTTCACCAGTGTTTCCAACACAGAGATTGTTGTCGAATTTTACCACGGTGAATAAAGGAAGCACTGTAACAAAACTTTAATTAAATGTCATAAAGATTTTGATTTTGCAAAGGGGATAATATAATTTTATATTTTTTATTTAAGGCTAATGGAATGAAGGACGATAAAACTGTCAAAAGTAAGCGTTACTTACATCTTTGATCCCTAATGGAATTTCTTCTTAAACTTTGATTTTTCGCTCTTTGCGGCCTTGAACCTTGCTGCTGGGACCCATTAAAATTATGTCTTTCATTGGATTGCCAAAACCATTTCCTATCCAAAATTCTATCCTGGCTTCGTCCATGACCATTCCATATATTAAAGTCTGCATATGCCATTGATAAACATATTATACAGGAAAAAATGAGAACATCTCTCATCGTAATTCTTTTTGAAATTTATTTAAAAGGAACAAAATTTTGGGTAATACCTAATGACTAGCTCTATGAATTATAAACACACTTTTAATTGAAGTAAAACATAATGGTTTAAATGCTTTATTTTTACACATAAACTTCGATTTTAAAAAGTGGTATTTTTAAAATATTTTTTAAGCAAGGAATTGCAAACACTCAAAGTGATATTCACAAACTGACAGTCACATATTCCTACGCCTTTAATAAATACTCTTGACATGTTCATATTTTATATGGTCTGTTGATTTAGTCCAGACGTAAACCAGCCATAGCGAAAATAGTCTCTCAGGGCGTGAAAAATTTAGGGAAAGTAGAGAAATTTATTCTGTAAGCATAAGTGCACTGCTTTGTTCAGGTCTTCTGGGCCAAAACTACTTTCTTACTCTGTGAAGATGAAACGACAATTATGCTATTATTTCTGTTCCTGTTAAATATGCCATGACTAAATTAACTGTTTGAATAATGGCTTTCACTGCGCAATTTTTTAGTAAACAAAGAAAACATAAACATTAGTAAAAAAAAATATTTCAAAAAATTTGTTGTTTGAATCAATCAATTTAAAATTATTATTAAAACGCCAAAATGACACCAACTGTCACTTATTGTTACTGATAGAAAGCCAATCTCCAAAAACTAAGTAAAAACAAAAGCATCACTGCGAACACTTCACGATTATTATATATGTAGATGTAGATTAGTAATGTTATTAATTTGCAAGATTATAAATTTTGACATTTGTCTTAATTTTCACTGGTATCATGTAATTTATTATCACTCGTTTTTTCTATGCGGATAACCAACAATGCAAAAAGTATTGTTTTATTTAATGTGATCTTTTATAAACTATGGATTCATTAAATAATGTTTCTGATTCTGTAAATAATTTGGAGAATTTAGATGCTGCAAACACAAATTATCCAGTTCCTGAAAGTTCTAATGGTTCTAATAACAACGGTGAGTGATTTTTTATGAATATAAACTTTATAAGCTTTCTACTTTACGTAATTATCTTGTGGAATATCAAAATATTATTTCCTAAATAGGTTCTGAAGTACAAAATCAAAACGATCAGCAGGAAATTAATGCAACAGTTTCAGATCTTTCAAACAAACCAACATTAGGTGCTTCTACTGAACTGCAGTTGTCATTGGAGGTTTTGTAATTACCAATTTATAAAATTTAACAAATTTACAAACCAAAGACTTGAATTTTTTAATTCTAATGACCGGAAAAAAATGTTCGCAAACCGAGTAATGACTGGGAATTGTTTTACTGCAGACTTTGATATCTTTCTTTTAAATTAAACTTTAATTGAAAATAAAATGCTGACTATAATTACTTTCTTCATGCTTGTAAGGCATCAAGAAATTCTAGTTACGAAGTATCAACTCAAGTAACACCTCCAGAATCAATGTTGTTATCAGAAACATCTTTGCCTCGCTCTCTTAGAATTATTACATCTTTAACTTCTGCTGGTTCCGTACCTCAAAGAGAACTACTGACAGTAAATACGGATTATAGAAGTGGTTCGTCCGGAGCCTGCAGCCTACTTCTAGGTGTCATTGAACAAACTAATCAACCACATTTTAAACTTGAATCAAGTACGCATAACATTTTTTACAAAAATTACTTTTGGAATCACTGATCTCAAAAAAAAAAAGATTTAAAAAAATAATGCGCAGGGGACCAGAATGTTGAAACGATTCATATTGATACTTCAGAGTTATCAGATTTGCCAAACCCAAGAGATCAGGTTCAAAGAAGAAATAGATTTATTAGAAGATCTCGAAACAGACAATGGATAAGCAAATGTTGCAATAACACCGATTTATCAGAGACAAATGAGGTATAATTTATAATTTCAAACGAGATCAAGTAAAATGATTGGATATGCTTTTCTACAAAAAGCTATAAAAATCCCTTTCACAAAATAAATAAATTCTGTAATTTCTTAGGATAATGAAAATCAACCTTACTCTAGAGGACCTCCACCATCCTATACTTCAGTATATCGTCCAATTAGCAATCGACCTGTATTGACATTCTTTCCATTAGACAATCAATCATCCTTTGAAGCACCAGTTCCTCCTCCAAGTTATGCTCAAGCTGAGGGAATTTGCATGGCATCCTACTCTGTGGATAATTTAATTTCTGTTTCCTGTAAATAATTAGTTTTTATTTAATATAAAATTAAAAATTAACATTTAAAAAAATGTTCATTCAAAATTTTCAGCTAACACCGGAAGATTTTTGTCTTCACAATCAACTGCCGCATTTTGTCCAAGATGTGCAACTTTTGTTCTAACAGTTGTGGACGTTCATCGCTCGATGGATACACATGTCATGGCTTTCATTCTATTTATATGTGGGCAAGTTACATACTTCACAAAAATAGCTCTAATTAAAATGTTAAAAAATACATTTACTTTGATATAATAAACTTCAGATGCTGGCCATGTTGTATGATTCCATACTGTCTGGATTCCTGTCAAACTGTCCATCATTATTGTCCCATATGTCGGTCTCATCTTGGAACTTACACACCAATGTAAAAAAGTATGTCTAAAACTTCTAATATTTTACTCTCAAAAAAAATTCCCAGCATCAATCGAAATTTTAGAAAAATTGTGCTTCATATTCATGAAAATGGAATTTTCAATTTGTGTACTTTAGAAACATAAAACAAATACATATGTATACCAAAATATTATTTACTCACAACATATGAATATAAACATAAAAAACTTACATCTATAGAATATTCTCCTGCCATCTTAAATAAATGTAAATTCTAAATTAATCTCAAAGATAGACTTAGCTCTTTTCAACAATGAACATTTTTTAACTAACGTAAACAATTACATTTAAAAATATAATATTAATATTTGTCCGAAGCTTCTTTTACATTTTTTTGAATTTTATGAAAACATTAGAAAAAAAGAGAGGTTGAATTTATGTTTTAAATATGTTTTAAACAATACAAGACTTACACATACTCCGAGAAATTATGTAAATAAAATTACAAGTACGCTTGCCATCCATGAAAAAGGAGACATAAGTTGCTCGGGTCTCGTGCCTGCTGAATTAGCCTTTCCACTTGTCCTTCAACACTCAGAGTTACTCCTTCTTCTACTCCTTGTAACTTTTGTTGTACTTTCAGTAAAGCTCTATTAGCGAACTTGTTTATTTCCATCGAGTCTGCAAAATAAAATAACTTAAATTGAATCATGAAAATACTGGAATAATTGTAAATAAATCTCGAAAAATAATCCCTACCGTGATTGTTGTCCGAAGATGAAGTAGAAGTACTACTACGAAACTTGCGTGCTTTAGTAGAACTTATAGACCAAGTAAACAAAGGATCGTAAAGTAAAACTTGAAGTAAAGTTACGATTATTTCTCTTTGTTCTTGAAGCAGCCTCAAAGTTTGTTCGCAACAACGCCTCATAACACCTTCCACTCCAGATACTCCCATTGGTACTTCAATATCTCTTGTAAGTCTGAAGGGAACTGTTTCTGGTACAGACAGGAGTTTACCTTGTTCAAAGGCTATACCTGTTTAAATGGAAAATCATTAGTCAACTTTCTTAAACAAATTTTTAAATTCCATGAATACATAGGTCATATTTTATTGAACAATGTTATTAGAAATTAAGTCATCGGTTTTCGCATAAATATTATATTTCTTACCAAAATCGATGTGTATCACTTCCGCTGTTGTTTGATCAATCAGTATATTTTGTAAATGACGATCTCCAACGCTCAGAATGTAGCCTACGATTGAATTTGTTGCAATACTAGAAATAATACAAAATTTTTATTATTTTATTCAAAAATCAAATAATTAAAATTTTATGAATAATTCAGTAGTCTATTACCTCCGAGTATAAGTCAATCTTCTTTCGAACCAGACTTCCGGCGACAAGTACTTCAAGGTGAAAAAATGATGGAAAGCAGGATGCATTTTCTCACAGCATTCCAGAAATGTTTTTAATTTCGTTTCATTTGATTCTTTGGATACAGCCTAAAGGCAAAATTGAGGTTTATATCATTTGAATGAAAGTGACAGTGTCACTTATAAGAGACTATTTTTCTTACTTACTTCCATTTTCTTTCTGCATTCCAATCCTGTATAATCATTTGGATAATACTTTTTGTGAATCCCTGAGTCCCGGCTTCTACCAAGAAGAATATGCGCTATCGGTAGTGTATTTTCACACCATTCTAATATTCCTGATCGTTGTGTTAAAGGTACTACCTGAATCATAATGTAATGGTAAAAAAAATCGAATCTAAATAAGTTGAAGGAATTACCAGTTTAGTTTATCTAGTGTACGTCTGTATTACCTTGTATGTCCTGATGTTCAGTTTTCTCTCCTTTGTTTCTTTATTGGACCTGAGTAATGAATTAATGACGGTGAAGACTTGCTGCATCACTGCGTCCTGTCTCATATCATCTTGTCCCTACAACAATAATTTTCATTAATAAAACTCATCAGAGTCTAAAATGGCCGCTGAACCGGAAACGACTGAAAATTTAAGTAAGTTTAAAAAACTTACTTTAACTAATTGCTTTCTACTGATGCCATCCGTTCCGATACATTCAATTTTCTTAGGCGCATTCACTCCGCCAACGGTCACGAAGTGCTGTTTATATTCTCGAACGCCAATAATATTATCGTAATTTCCATTTATTCGAACACTTAGTGTCATTGTTGGGACAATCGTATTATTTAGATTTTTGATGCTGTATATCTCTTGGTTACTTGGAATTGAATGCTTTTCGTTTGCTAAAAGAATTTATTGTTCAATTATTATAAAAAATACCGATTACTTGCAGCTAATTATAAACCATTATAAATTTTGTCCATAAACCTCTCCTTAAAAAAATATAAACTTACGTCGTTTTTTGTGCACTTCCAAATATGCTAGCATTACCAAAGCACGTGAAAGTTTTGTCATTTCTTCTACGATTGGTCGGATTTTCGTTTGCAACAGTTGATGAATTAGCTTTGTTGCAGCTTTCACTCTCGGTTTTGGCTCATCTCTCGAAATTACTTGATTTTTAGAAAACTCGGAATCGCCAGTCAAATTTTTCAATGCCAATAGTACAGGTAATGTATGATGCGGATGTTCAATTGCGCATTTTTGCAAAATCTCATTGATTTTCGACGAGAACTGATTATTCGAAAGATTCAAATGTGGCGCTAATTGAGGAATCAGAGGAACAAACTTATACGAAGCAATTTTTGGAAGATACTTATTCAGGATTCTGTTGAAATTTGAGTGATGCGTATTGTCCAACCAAAGAGAGATCACCCGAAATATCAAAAAGTCATGGTCTTTGCTTTGTTCTAATGTTTTTAAATAATATCTGTAAACCGATTTCAATTAATAAATTAATAACTGTAATATCATACTATAATTTTGAAAGTTTCAAATAAGAAGAGAAACACTCACTCTAGCGCTAACAAAAGATAGTCATTTTTATCCTTCTCAAAATTTTCCAGTTCTGCTACGTCATTTTCACTCTGCTTCTGGTAAATACTTAATGCTCTTCTCAGTTCGGCATCATTAGAATCAACAGCAGTTGCCGAAAAATTGGGCATTTCCGCAAACGATTTTAATGTCTTGAATTGAGGTGACTTTATGTACTCTGTGATTTGCTTGTACTGCATATCAGCGAATCGAGCCAAAGCAGCTTGAGTCTCATACAGATTCTTCAAATCCTCAGACGTTGGTTCAGCAATAGATAGGAAAGTATTTATGGATTCTTTATAGTACTTTTTAATAATTGCCTGCAAGTTAAAGTTAAAGTATTAGTTTGTTTAACTTGCAGTGAAGTAAATCAATCAAAATATAACAGGAACTGAGTAATCAATAATTCACATGGGTTACCACTGAATTATATTACTTACTTGGGGATTTCCTGATTCCGCTTTTCCTTCCCAAATTCCAAAGATACATAAAGCTTGCGCTCGAAGACTCGGACTAACTGAATTATCATTCATTAAAAGATTAAGAAGAAACTGCCCGATATGTTGATTATTTTGACTCCAGGCTAAGTGTGCTTCGAAATAGCACAGTTTATTTTTCATTTCCTGAGAAAGATTTTCTTGTTTTGCTAGAGAATCTGTTAAATCATATAATTTGATATTGAATATTGTATAAATAACTATGTGCAAAGATTTATTTTCTTCTTCTTTCCAACAAATCTTACTAGTGTAAGATTTAATTAATTCAGATTGAAAGAGTATATCTTCAATATTAGAAAAGGTAAAAATTGTGAACTGAAAATTATTAAATAAGTTATAATTAAAAACGTACCTAAAGCTCGAGTTGCAACCCTGAAATGATCTCTCTCTTCTGCACACTTCACCAATTCAAAATAAATATCGACAAGAGCACTTTTGACTACTTCATTATTCTCACGTGATTGCTTCATTTTGCAGATTACGATTCTTTGTGAAAATAGGGGTTCTACGTATTCAAAGTCGTTATTATTTACATAATTGTAGTTCTGCCAATCGAGAATACGTTCTTCGTATTCAGATGGTTTCGTGGAGGCCCATTCTTCGATTTCTCGCAGCATCTGTAGTTTACTTAACATGGGATACACAGCTTTACAGCTTTCTGTAAAAGTAGACATAAAACATGAAGTAGTACATATTTCTAGTAGAAAAAAAAGTAGAATTTTAATTCTTTTGTAAGTTACCTAAGCTGATGTTGCGAATATATTTTATTACACAATTGCGAGCATTATCAAGTGCTTGTTTTACTCCAACTTCGTCTTCGTCATTAAGACACTTGAGCGCTTCATAATGGTAAAAAGAGTAACTTTGATTCGTCTCGCAATTCAAAGAATTGAAATTAGAATGTGATCCATATGTGGCTTGCTTGGGATCCAATAAACTCCAGTCACTAAGACGCCAGGCACACTCAAACTTGTAATCACTGTTACAACTGTTTACATTTTCATCATCTATGCTCGATGTAAACTGGTTCAACAGGAAATAAAGACCAGTCTGTTGAAGAACATGTAGCATATCTAAGGAAATTGTAAAAAAATATAGTACCTATACAGCATACCGAAAATGACAAAAAAACTCAGCGTTCTCACCTCTCTTAGAATCAATTCCGCGAGATAGTTCAATGTCTTGCATCAACATCGCTTTGTCCCATTGCTTCAAGTCCACATAATGTCGTATTCGGGATGTTGGATCCAATAAATGCGTTGATCCGCATCCGTGAATAGCATCTGGATCACCAATCTGGACATTTGCTTCTCGAATAATATCTTGCAAAATTTTTCCTCTGAGTGGATCACGGTCAACAACGTAGTCAATGATAGTCATTGGGCCAATATCGCGGTTCCCGTTCAAAAAAGAGTCACACCAAAGTTCTGCATAGAGAACCGACGTAAAATAAGCAGAACAAAACTGAGCTCCTTGAGCGATTGATAAATAATCAAGATTCAAACATGCGGTGCCTTCTGCCTCTACCCAGATGAAATTAATTATATTTAACATGCAGTTCACCGATTCGTGAGTGCAGCTTGGCCTTTTCTGTGCAGTAGTTGAATTTAAGAGACGAGAGTCATCACTTGAAGGAGAAAAATGATAATGAAAGAATCGATTGATACAAATGGCCATTTCATTGGCTAATTTTGAGTCCTCGAATATTTCGTTTACCATCCACGGCAATATCTTCTCACAGAATTGTACAGACAGATTTAAGATCGGGATAATTCTTTCCATGTAAAAGTTTTGAAAACAGTTGGCAATCATACATGAAATCTTCTTAATCCAATCAGAGTACAAACAGCTAGAACTTTCAATCCAAGCATTATCTTTCAAATCTTGAGATATTTCCAGGTGTAAAATATCCACGGGAGTGTTTATGCTACAGCTTGATAAAAACGGAAGAATATGATCAATGGAGAGCTTCTGTTCTGTAGTATTCATAGCGCACTCGAAGTTGCTTAAGTACTTTTTCTGCAACAGGTTTTTACACCAAATTGAAGAAATTACAGTGTACAACGCCTCAGTACTAGCTTCACGTAAATCAATGTTCTTATCGTGAACCAGGTCAGACAGAAGAATCAATATTCTGTACGTCAAAATTTCGAATCTGTTGAACACATATGCGTTATTTATGCGTTGAATTTCATCCGGAAGTAAAATCATAGTGGCTAAGTTCCCTGGGCCCAAAAGACCTAAACACTTTGCTGCCTCTTGCGATACTTGAGGATCAGATGATTCCATCAGTTTTGCAAGTTGACGTATCAATCGATGCAGTTTACTTGAAGTGCAATCTTCCGCAAAACCGCGAAGCAATTCCAATTTCTTGTAATGATCTTTCAATTCTTTTCGCCTTGAAGATAACTGATCACGAAGTCGCACAATGCTTTCTGTTCCACTAAAATTCTTGTCGGAACTGATGTTTAAAAAGTGTTCGATCTCAGTTTCCAAGGTGTGAGTTTCTCTAGTATTGTATCGAAGTCTGCTGTGTATTTTTCTCATTTCTTCGAAAACAGGCTTGTTTGGAAAGAAATCTAAGTTCGGAATAACATCAGTAAAGAAATCTTTCTGAGTGACGATGAGAAACTGAAGTGCCTGGAAAGCCGACGATTTTTCATCCTTGCACACGTGTCTTGTTAAAGACTTGATAATTGGAACAAAAACTTCTTTTACAATTGAAGACTTTTCTGGTAAAATCAACTGCAGAAATGTGTACAAATACTTGCAGGCAATTTCGGCAGTCTGACAATCTTCTTCGTCAATTTGATAGAGCAAAGTATAGCAAATATCTCTGATAATGAACGAAGACATTTCCTTAAAATGAAAATTTTTTATTTCTTTTGCTATGATATTACAGAAGAAGATGTACTGATGAAAAGCTTTCAGTTTGTGTTCTCCACTCTTACTGTATATATTGCGTGTTAGCTTTAGTAACACTTTTTGCAAAACGTCTCGTCGTTCAGTTGCTAGATAGTGGATCAATTTCCCTGAGGCGAAAAAATTAACTTCCATGTAAAATAAACATTCCTGAAGAGTACTTATTGTGATACGCATGAAGCCCGTTTCTGGAAATGTGGTTTTTAACCCAGTAAGCTCGGCAAAATGCTTTTCGTCGTGTAATTGTTTTACAAGCAAGACGATTATTTCATCCAAATTCTTGTGAACCATATCAACAAATCTTTTTAAAGATCGGAATTCCTTTTGGTTAGTTTCAAGATTCTGCAGTATATTTTTCGCCTCAGCATTGGAGTCCGAATTTTCGACAACCTTAGCCAATAACTCGGCAACAATAGTTGGGAAACTGCGTTCAAATTCTTCTTCAAAGTGAAGTCCTTGCTGATTACACAGTTCAACTGCTTGTGAGAGATTTTCAGTTTTGATCAACACTGGAAGTAGAACATGCATATATTTGACATAAAAAATCTCTTCAGTTGCACAAGGAGTCAAATCCCAGGGAAATTTTTCAAAAGTTTGTTTAATCTGCCACCATTGCATCAGCAAATAATCCAAGTTATCTTCCACGATAACTTGTCCTTTTGCTACGAGATGGAGAACTTTTTTAATAGTTTTCGCATTGATTTCTTTCTGCGCTGCAATGTAAAGAAGAGTAAACAGAGCCTGGCATTTCAGCAAGTCGGTTCCATAAATAATAGCAGATATGACGTACAAAGTCGTCGTGACTCTCGTCATTCTTTCGTCTGGCTTCTCATTGTTATTTAATGTTTTATTAGTGACGAAGGAATCTTTTAATACTATTTTTAATTTCTCAAAGATGGATATCTTCCATTTGTAATCAATCTCACGTGATGCGAATGCTTTGTATAAACAACGAGCTGTTTCTAAACGCACTACATAAAATTGACTGTTGACGTAATCCAGCAAGAGTTCAATAATCGGTACTCTTTCGTCTGGAGATTCACTGTAGTTTAAAAATTTGAACGAAGGATCTAATGAAATTAACGCTTCTAGGCATTTAACAAACTCCAAGTGCATAGGTGGACCATAACTTTTTTTAATATCTTTGGTTCTTTTTTGTAGAAGATTATGAAAATAGACGATAATCTTCACTATGTTACATACATTCTGATCACGTTTTATAACTATTGTCAAAACTTTAGGTATTAAGCATAACATTCGTCGAGCTGATGTTTGGTCATTATACACATTAGGAAATAACTTTATCAATACCTCCATTACAGCTAGAATAGAAGATTCTGTGTGTATAGAGCTATCGCTCTGCTTCACAATTTCTAAAATCATTAAAATCAGTTCAGTATCGTGATTAACCGTAAAATCGTACCTTTCGGTGTTCAACAAACTGCAAAAAAGCTGTTCTTGTATCTCAAGCATCACATCTTCAGTGGCTGTGCAGCAATATAATGCTAAAGTTTTCATGACGCTGATCCTTTCTTTTTCTTTATTGGCTTGTTCCGTCAATTTATCATTTCCACTAAAGTCCAGGTCAGAATTCATTCGCAACACCTGAGCTTTGTTTTCAATCTCTTCTTCCCTATTTTGTAAAAAGGTGTAGATATTCTTCAGTGCTTCTCGTGTTGTATAGTTTACGAGAATTTGATTAACTGATCGATCGGATGTTGTTTGGAAAAGTATCCTCAAGCCTTTCATCACATGTATTAAATCTTTATGTCGAAACTTTGACAAATCGTTCTCAGCTAAAATCTGGAAGATATTTTCCAAAAACTTGTGTAAAAGAGGCATCAAAGGAAAATCTTGCAAGCCATTTTGGAAAACATTCATTTCTTTCAAGTCTGAAATAATTCGCACTATTAGAGCACACTTCACAATGATTACTCTTAGAACATCTTCTTTATCAGAGGGCTTACAAATCTCTTCTAGTTGGGAATAAAGCACGTGTAAGTTATCTTTGTTGTACGTTCGCTTCGATCTTTCATTGTTAGTTTCATTCTCATGAGAATCTTCAGTTTTCACAAAAATATTGACCCTAAATTCCGTGGCCAGAAAATATTTTTCAGTCTCTGTAAGATTGTCAATATTATAAGTTTGATCGGGATTCAACGGCTCGGTGTTTTCTTTAAGGTTCTTGTTTAAGTTCTTGCTCCACGATTTTAAAGTCAATCTAATCAATAATTCTGATATATTCTCGATTGACTCTAGAGTTACCAATTTTTTCCATGAAATATTTAAAGTCCATTGCAAAAGCTGAGATTCTAGTGGACTCAGGGCATTTTGAGCTGAACTAGGATTTATTTTAAGTTCAGAAAGACTTTCAGGTAATGTGGTGTACCTACATACGTGCAGCAAACTTTGAAGGCTGAGAAGTGACCAACTTATTGTGTTCTTAACATAAGTTTTTAGCAAAGAACTTAAATTCATCACTTTCTCATTCTCTATTAAATATCTTAGAAAGCGATAACCAGCCTCTTGGTTTTGACTTGTGCTCAAGTAACTGAAAAAAGTTAAAATTTTTAAGAGACAGGAACATATTTAAAAAGCAGGAAAAAAGGGAGTAGGAAAATAACTGTAAATCCTGCTGAATTCTAAGTTTAAAAAATTCTCACCTTGTAGTGGTATCTAAGATTTCTCCCCAGAATAAGGCGTTATTGCTAGGTTCTTTAAAACCTAGGTGCTGTTCAACGTCTACAAGTGCAATTCCTAATTCACACAAACTGTCCATAATTTTCGAATCGCTACTGCACCGCATAAGTAATGAAGAAACAGTTTTTAAATACAATGTGAACTCCTCTGCCTTTAATGTCGTAGGATATTGCTTAAAAAGTCTTGCGAAAATTTTTAGTAATGGCCATACACGCTCTGGAGTACAGCCTGTAATAATATTAATCAGCTTTCCATTTTCGCTTGAGATGCGCCTTCTTTTCGCAGTTTCTATACTTTGGCTTTCAATCTGACTAATTATTTTCTCTAAGGCAAGAGGATCTTGTACTATCTGTCTGAAAACTAAATAAAATTTACAATTAAAATACTAAGTTAAGAATAATCACCTTGAGAATCACTTTTAAGAAAAAATTCATACCTTCACAACCAAGTTCAATAAAACTTTCGGATAAAACTGAACTGTTGCTTTCTTGAATAACCATATTACATAAGTTGTGTAATATGGTTTTCCAAACACATGGATCAAGTGCATAAGCAATGTCATCACCTATGATTGCACCCTTGGGATGATGAACTTGAACAAGAAGTAGCAACAAGTTATATTTTTCCTCGCTTTTCTTTAAGTTAATGCAAACCGGTATTACAGTCTCTCCAAAAGAACACAACAGTAAGCGACTCTCTGTAGCTATCTCTCGACAAATTGTATTTGCTAATTTAAGGGCGGAATCAATGAGTGCATCATTGGTTTTTATATCATCAAAGACTCCAACTAAGAAAAAGAGCAGTAAATAAAAGTTTTAAAAAATGCAGTCTAAAATCAGGGACACAAATAATTTAAAATTGTTAGTTTTCTAAAATAAGTTGTTTATAATTTCCTTTACCTATCATCGGTATCAGCTTTCTTGTTCGAAAAACCAAGTGTGATAAGGAACATCCATACTTTACAATTACTTGAATTGCATCCAAAACTTTATCCTTCTTAGCCGTTACAGATTGGTTTTGATAACAGCTGACACATGTCTTCAATAGCTCTTGCCATTGTTCTTCAGATAAATTATTTCGATAGGCCGGAACAGTAATTATGTGAGTGGTCAAAACGGAAATATGCGTAGCATGACTAAAACTTAATGCCTCAGAATTTAATACCTCCAAAACGAAAGACACTAGTTTAGAGCAGCTCAAAAGATTGTTTGCATGTGTAACAGTTTGAACGAAAAGTTCTGAAGCTTTCTGTTTATGAGTTGTATACTTCTGTGTTGCAGTTCTATCGACTTCCTAGAATTAAATAAACAGTTCCTCAGTTTCATATTCATGTTTCTAAATCAAAGATATGTAAAGACAAATATAAATTCTATATTATTATCTTATGTACAAATAATAATAAAAATACATACACCAACTACTATGTTGTGCACGCCATGTAAAATATCATTCCATGACACACTATCGGGAACTCCGTTTTCATTATTACGTGTAATGTCAGCCAGAATACTTTTATTGCTGTAAAGAGTGAATAACTCTTGTGCAGCCGACTGTAAAATGTAGATAGATAAATAGAAAAATAGAGTTTTTTCTATTGCTACTGTTACAATGAAAGAATTTGTATGGAGAAAAAAGAGGGAACAGGTAATTTTTCGAATAAAAAATCCATTGAAGCCAGTCTAAGTGATTTTTAATTTTAGTTTCGAAATTTACATAAAAAAGAACAGATTCATTAGAGCTTATTCAAGTACATTTGATACCAATAATTTGATGCATATTCCCGACTTTAAAAGTCGTTCTTCACTTTTTAACTAGACTGTGCTACCTTATTTTCAGAAGAATATAAATTAATAATAATTTCGAACAATTTTCAACATAATAAAACAGATAAAGCCTCCCTATTTAAAAAAATATTAAATGAGATTGTCACAGAATTTTGTAACAATTGTATTCCCTGTGTCTCCATTTGATAAGATTATTAAATACGTGTTATATATATGTATTCAAAGAAAAAGAATATAGAATTTAAGAAACACATAAATATCGACTTCTTTTTCTGTCATTCACCAAAATTATGAAATTCAAATCCAATTTAAAAATCAATTTTGAATAAAAATAAAGTAATCAATTTCAATATACCCTTCTTTGGGAAGCCTTTTTGCTATTTGCACGTTCCAATATATCTCGAAGCTTTTTCGTTGACATTTTGATCAAATTGTATCAGTCTCCATTCGATTATTCTGTACAGAAATTAAATATTCACCTACGAATAGACACGAAATAAATGAAAGGATTTGTTTGAAGTAATTTGAATTGATACACTCCGAAGTTTATTATGTAAAAGTCAAAACGGTCAAAACAAACATTTTCGAATGAGGTTATGTTATGCGTTATGGCCGTTATAACAATAGAAACGAACTCAATGAACTCGATATGAAAATAAATTATTTATTCGAAATACAAAAATTGATTTCTATAGATGAAAAAATGTTCTATAAACTACGCTTCGGATTTCAAATTGATTAAATTCCACTAATTTTTCCTTAAAAATATCGAAACATCAATAATTCTCTTGAATCAACTTCTTCTTCTTCTTCTTTGGGGATTTTATTAGCACTAGGTCCATAGGGATTTCCGAGTTGCCGCTGTGGACATCCCTTGCTTGGTAAAAGCGAGACCTATCAGGCCATAGCTAAAGGCGTTGTAACTAGAGTTGCGTGTTCATCAGGGTTGTGCACGTAATATAACAACCCTGGTGTTCATTGTGTAGTTGATGATAAGTAGATGCAATATGTTGAATTGCAGATGGAGTTAGTAGTAACTTGTATGTTGGGCGGGAAATTCAAT
Organism: Synergus itoensis; assembly: GCA_904066005.1. Taxonomy (NCBI): domain Eukaryota; kingdom Metazoa; phylum Arthropoda; class Insecta; order Hymenoptera; family Cynipidae; genus Synergus; species Synergus itoensis. Next base: position 3,367,439 of record CAJFCP010000059.1, on the reverse strand, counting down.
ATTTAAATATAGTTGGTGATTGCAGATCAGTGGGGTTCGCAGGCCGTTTAAAGCGAGAATTTCAAAGCATGAAGAGTAAATAAATAGATAAAAAATGAATGAGTTATAGAGATAGATTACAAGTATTTAGAAACTTTATAATTAATTGAGAAGCATAGCTATTCGGATCAGAGAGATAAGCCTCCACGCTGAAAGGTGGAAACTTTTTGGATTTGATTAAAGATCTTTCTAAAGTTTTTCGTTGATCAAGAAAACGAGGACAAGCCCAAACAACATGGTTAATGTCCTCCGTGTCATGTCCACATGGACATGAAAAGGAGTCAGTGAAATTTTTCCTTGCCAGGCTTTCGGCCAGGGCAGAATGATTGCTTCTAATTCGAGATAGGCTCACTATGTCTCTTCTTTTTAAAGTAGTATGAAAAAACCACGGTTTGGGTGTTTCAGAGAAATAGTTAGCAAAATAGTGAAGACCTACTTTCCTTTTTTCACTTTCTTTTTTTAAGTATAAATTGGTGGTTTTGTTAAGTTGAGAGGAGATAATTTGATATATGTCTGTGTGTGGAATTCTGTCTTCCATTGTTGATTGGTTTTTATGAGCTAATTTAGCAAGTTTATCGGCAATTTCATTCCCAAAGATCCCTCTATGCGCAGGTATCCAGTAAATATGAACGTTAATATTTTGGGCTTGAGCCAGATGTAAAAGATTTCTAATTTTAAATATATAGAAGGAATTTGATGATAGGTAATTAAAATTTAGACAGGCATGAAGAACACTACGAGAGTCAGAGCAAATAACAGCAGGAGACAACTTTGAATCAACTTGAATTTATGTAAAATACACTCGAATCTCCCAATAACAACGAAATCCAGACCAGACGCTTTCCCAATAACAACGAAATTCCTTTTCTCAAATGGCACAACATTTGCGCATGCGTTACATTAATTGCGCATGCGTATTGCGTATAAAATAATATTTTTAAGCGTTTTAAATTGCGCGCGAATAGCAACCAATCAGATTCCGAGCGCGCAACTCATGCGCAGTGTATCCAGTGATATTTGAGGTAACTGGCCCCGGATTCCGAGCACACGAATCCGAACGGATCTCTCTTTCTATCCTACGGTGTTAAAAAGAGAGATCCGTTCGGATTTTGAGCTCGGAATCCCACTGCTGCAGGTTGTTAATGAGAAAGGAATGCGGTTGATATTGGGAAATTGTTGTTATTGGGAAGGTTGTTATTGGGAGATTCGAGTGTAAAATAACAATGAAAACGAACCCTTAATCAGTGCCCCTTACTCAACTGCGCATGCATCGTACTTCGGAATCTGATTGGTTGCTATTCGCGCGCAGTTTAAAATGCTAAATAATTTTAAACTGCGCGCGAATACCAACCAATCAGATTTCGAGTATGACGCATGCGCAGTTGAGTAAGGAGCTACATAATTAAGGGCATAATTCGCCCTTAATTCGCTACATAACCTACAATTTCGTCTCACGTGTTTTCTCACCGTACTGTTTCTGCAAAGTTTTTGAAAGTAATAAAAAGCTGATAAAAAAATGTATCATAACAAACTCAAAACAGGAAACCGCAATATAGATAATAACATGGAAAGCAGTGACGATGAACAAAGTGATGATAGCGTGGATAGTCAACAAAACAATCACAAACGACCACGAAAAGAGTCATTAGACGAATCTTCGTTGTTCAACGAGAATGTTTCAAAGAAACCTGCTGTTTCCTCAAAGAAACAGCGTACAAATTATAATGCTGTAGAAGAAGCTAGGTTTGAGTCATTTACTTCATCTACTTAACAACCTGTTAAAACATATGCCGTTTCTCATTAATTAATATTAATAGAAGAATTTTCATTGTTCCATTGTTTGTAATTATTATATATTTAACAAGGATTCTAATTTTCAAATACAGGTTGGAAAGTATTACTTTCGGTGATGCAGGTGATGTGGTACAAAATCTTATGGGAGAAGAAAATTCGGAATCGTTAAAAAAAGAAAAAATCTCTAGTGTAGCAACCGAATTCGATGATAGCGACCCTGATAATAGTTGCCACTTTTCTGATTCAGACAATCAAGAAGAATATGATTCTGATATCAGTAATTCGAAAAAATTAAAAGGAAAAGCATGGGTAGACGAAGACGATGATACATATTCGTACGTATTTTAAAATAATATATGATTTAATAATTTGTTATATGTAATCTAACCTTTAATTCCTGTTTTTGTTGAATCTGTATCTAAAAATGAAATTCATGTGTTTAAGACTTGAAAAAGCTTTTAGCGCACAAAATCGAAAGCTTCCGGAGGGCCGACCTGAAAATAAATACAATGAGTTAATACGTAAAAAATTTTCGGACATTTTTGGTACTCCTAAATGGGCTAATTTAAAAAAAGAGGAAGCTGCAGACTCCGACGAATCGGACAGTGAAATTTTAAAGGTAAGTATTCAATATTCATAAGTCAGTTTGATACTGCAGGTTATAGAAGATTAATGATTTAAAATTTCGACATACAGCACAGCAGTCATACAGTAGCGCCAAAATCTAAAAAATTACGAAAAGGTATAATTGAGCTTAAAGCTCTCACAAACATTAATAGAAAAACTCACAATGAGGGGCCGTATGTCACAAACGTGCAGTTTCATCCTACTTCTACGGTAGGATTAGTCGCTGGATCTTCAGGAGTGTTATCTCTCTTTGAGGTATATTTAAGAGAGCATGAAGATATTTGGAGAACATTTCGCATTTCGTAATAAAATAAATAACAAACTTTATTCTACAGATAGATGGCAGAGAAAATAATAAGTTACATAGTGTGAAGTTTCAAAAATTCCCTATTAGTACTGCTCGCTTTTTGAAAGAAGGAACACAAATTGTTGCGGGTTCATTGAGTCACGCTCATTTTTTCACTTACGATTTAATGAGCGGAAACACTCGAAGGACAGCTTTGCCTCACGGGATAACTAACATGAAGGTTTGTATAAAAAAAAAGTGTTTGAAACTAAGTCGAAAAGATATTAGGAGTTGGTTAACATTGAACTTTTTGCAGAAATTTCAAGTTTCTCCAGATGAAAAGTACATAGCAATCTGTGGGAGACTTGGTGAAATATATTTATTATCGAGTACTACAAAAGAACTAATTCATACTTTTAAAATGAACAAAAAATGTAATGCCCTCGCTTTTACTCCTGACAGTAATAAACTTATAACACATGGCGGTAAGTTGAATAAATATTAAGATAATTAATAGTTTTCAGTTAGAAATATTCAGTTAGACAAAATTTCATAACGGTTTCAGATTGTACTGAGATGTATGTATGGGATGTAAGAAGCCACTTTTGCGTGCATCGACCAATCGACAATGGTTGTTTATCTGCTGCATCGATTGCAATTTCATCAAGCGGTCAGTTCCTAGCGACGGGAAGCAAACAAGGTGTTGTGAATGTTTACGACACGAACAGTGTTCTGCAAAAATACAATCCAACGCCTTTGAAAATTCTATTAAATTTGGTTACGTCAATCGATAGTTTAAAGTTTAATCCGACATCTGAAATATTAGCTATTGCTTCTTCGAAGAAGGCAAATGCTTTTAAGTTAATGCATTTGCCATCTTTTACAGTGTTTGCTAACTTCCCAACATTCCAAACAAAAATGTACAATCCTCTGGCCATAGATTTCTCACCTAGCAGTGGATTTTTAAGTGTTGCTAATAATAAGAATCATGCTTATTTGTATAGGCTAAAGCATTATGGAAATTATTGATTACTTGTTTATGTATTCAGCATGTTTTAATTCAATAATTGAAACACAATATTATTAATTTTGTACAGAATAGAATGTTAATTAAAAAAACACTGAAAATTATTTCTATGTATGTATTCATTACTTGTACCCATTTTGAGACTTTAATCTTGATTAATTTAAGAAATTAATTAATTCTTCCAATTATTGTAATGAAAATTCTTAAAAATGTTAATACAGGTCATTGTCTTAAAGTAAATATATACAAATGTTTAAATATTTAAATTTTCATTTAAGTTTGAATTTGCACGTCACGATTTAACGGTAGATGGCGACCATGTTCTACGAAACAGCTGATCCGTTTAAGTATCCAGTCTATTGAAATAACTCACGTGTTGCTTAAAATATTAATAAAATTCGTAATAATTTTAGAAAATAATCGTAAAAAGCATAATATTATTAGAAAACAATATGTTCCTTTCCAGAGTGTCTCGGTTTTCGAGCATTATTCGAAATTTCGCTACAAAACCAGAAGAAATAGAAACTATCGTCAAGGTGAGCTAAATAAAAATGTATTTTGCTAAGAAGCTGATTGCCGGTCAATTTTTAAGTCTACTGAAATTTCTGTTCCCATTACATTTACTTTTATTTGTATTTCGAATTAAATGATGCTTGCAACGTACTATCTGGAATTTCAAAATTTTTTAGAAACATATTTTTCATTCAAGAAAAATCGCATCATTCTTTGAGATAAACAAAATATCTATACCATGCAGAGATCTAACTATACTTATAAAATGATATTTTGAATGAAAATAATTATATATACCTCTAATCTTCTTATGAAAGAATACTTTGGACAAATTTTCGCAGTATACAATAATCATTTAAATTCTGGAAACATGAAAAGAATTTAATTTAATTTTTAAAATCATGATTATATATTACAGAAAAACAAAGTAGTGGTATTCATGAAAGGAGTGCCAGACGAGCCAAAATGTGGTTTTAGTAATGCTGTGGTACAAATTTTGCGCATGCACGGAGTTAAATACGATGCCCATGATGTTCTTAAAGACGAAGAACTTAGACAAGGTATCATTAAAATAATTATAAACATAATCTATAAACATTTTAAAATTATTTTGTGACCACTTAAAAAAGTTTAAATTCGTTTCATGCATTTAAAAAAAAAAAATATTTTATGTTTTATTTGTTTCTGCAGGTATAAAGGATTTTTCTAGCTGGCCCACGATACCCCAAATATTCATAAATGGAGAATTTGTGGGAGGATGCGACATTCTGTTACAAATGCATCAAAATGGAGAGTTGGTCGAGCAGTTAAAGAAAGTAGGAATTCGTAGTGAACTTCTAAATACGGATCCACTTGAAGGTAGCAAAGCGAAGGAGTAAAAAGCTGTAAATAAAACAGAGGTACATTTTGTTTATTGTTTCGATTTTGTTATAATAAAGGTATTGCTTATGTAACTGTATCTTTTATTAACTATTTACACTTATTCGGAAACTCTTCAATCACATGATTCCTTTTCAAGTATATATTTTTTAAAATTTCTAAAAATTCTTAAAATACATGCGGCATCTACTAATTAAAATATCTCTATTTTCTAATTACAGGATTGCATTATATGTTCATAAAAATATAAGTTTATAAAAATACATTGATGATTAATGCCATAAAAAATATCAAAAATAAAATTATAAATATTTTCTATAAATTATACTATAAAAACCAAATCTGTTCAAACTTTTGAATTAAAATGATCTAAAGACTGTTTATAAGAATATATGGGTACGAGTAGATTCTCTCTTTTTGTCGTTTCGTAAATGTTATCTACGTTTTTCCGTTAAGTGAAGCGCAGAAAGTGTGGAAGGTACCGTTTCCAAAGATTTAAGTGATATACATGCTGCTTTCAGGCCATGTGAAATACAATTAGCCTCATCTAGTTCATTTAAAATTCCAACAATTATACCAGCAGCCAGACAATCTCCGCAACCACTCACACTTAATAATTGACTAGATTTTTCACCATTTGGCAAAGGTGGATATAGACGGGATTGGATGATATCGTTTTCAATTAAACGACCATTTTTATCGTAAAATGCCTTTTCTTTTGAGGCCTTTCGAACTACCTGTGAAAGTATTAATAATTTAATATGAATGCACAATATATAATTATACAATACAATACAATCTTATACTTACCAGAACTCCAAGCGGTCCTAAAGTAGTAATTACAACTGGAATTTTTTCAGCTAAATGTTCAGCTACTTGTCTAATCGTTTCGTAATTATTAAACTCTTCAAACTGTATTGGAATTTCAAAAAATCGTGCCATAGTTAGAAGTTCATTTTTGTTAGGAGAAACGAAATGTAAAACATTTTTCCATTGCGATCCAGCTTCAAATATTTTAAGCGCCTTATGGATATCGGTGGGTTCATACCAAACTGTAAATAAATCGACGTTACAATTGTTGGATAATTTAAATTATTTATTCAGCTTTAAAGCAATTAAAGGCGTGTGATACTTACTATTTTAGTATTAATTCAGTTTCTCAAACTTTTTACTGGTATATAAAGAAGATGAAATCGTTTAAGAAATTTAATTGCTAACATTATATGTATCACATGCCGTTAATGAATAAACTTTAAATCTTTAAAATTTAGGTCAAATTTCAAATTTCCCTCAGAATACGACCATCTTGCGCGTGACGTCACACATTGGCTTCCCGCTGGAGCAATGTTGCCATTGGTCAAAATTTGGCGCGCGATTCAAAATCGAATTGATTTAATTCGATTTTGAATTGCGCGCCAGATTACAGCCAATGGCAGAATTTCTCCAATGAGGAAGCCAACACGCGCTGCGCGCGCAGGGAGCCAACTTGAGAGCACTGCCGATAACCTTTCTTTTTTACAAGCCTTGGTGTGGATACGAATACGAGAAATACATTTCTCATGCGTGTGTCGTGACGACACTGTTGGTTTGCCCCTTCTACTGTAAATTACACGCGGTTGATAACGTCAGTAATCAGTATTATTGTTATATTTTGAAAGGTTATTGAAGCAAATTGTTATTTTTTTTACAATCCTAAGCGTACACTAAAAAGAAGTAATGGGAAAGACACGCACAGGAAAAGTTGCGGTAGCTTGCACAGTGGTTGGTTTTATTTTGGTCTTGATTGCATTTACCACACCCAACTGGCTAGAAACAGACGGAAATTTAGACTCCGCCAAGTTCAGAAAAATTGGTAAGTTTGTTCATACTTTTCTCAATATTCATGAAGTAATTAGTGTAATGTTTTATTTTTAACCTCGCGTTTTAGTTAATTTATGATGTTTTTTACAAATCCGCATTTTACTCTATAGTATACGTATACACTGCAGTATAATTTATAGCTACTGTGAGCTTAATTCTTAATTATAGAGCCAATTATTTTTCATTTATGGGTTGAATGGATTAAAAAAGTCAGTTGAATTTACTTAAAAGTTAATTGCAGACACATAGGAAAAAGAACTTTTGGCTTAATTTTCCCATCACAATGTTTATTTACCAGGGATCTTGTAAATAAATCGCTGGGAGCAATGTAACCTGTAAAACATAACTTGTAAAAATTCTACATTGCACCTAACGATTTTAAAAGATCCTTGGTAAATTCATTACGCTGCACGAAATCATTTTACAAATTTAAATAAAATTACAAAACAAAAAAATGGAAATCTATATAAATTTTTTTACAGTGCATTCTTATTTATGTAAAAGTACCAATATAATGTCATACGTTTTATTTCAGGTCTATGGCAAGTATGCTTCCAAGATTTTCAAGACACTCAACATTTGTACGACACAAGGATTACTGGCTGCTGGTGGGTCTTTGAAGAAGAATACTACATCTTACACGAAATCCTGCTAACAGACTTCTTCGTGGCAACTCAATTTATGTTTACACTATGCTTCACATTACTTTTGATTGGAGCTTTCTTGACAGCCATGTACACGTGCTGTTCTCGTCAGCACCAAAAATACCAGTTGCTACTGTGGACGAATGGAGCAATTTTGACTCTGTCTGGAGTATTTGGTATTATAGCAGTACTGATCTTCGGTGGTCGTGGCCATTACCGAGACTGGATGCCAAACTGGCAGAATAATGATATTGGTTGGTCTTTCGCTTTGGCAGTAATTGGCAGTTTTGTTCTGCTGGCCGCAGGAATTCTTTTCCTAGTTGAGGGTCGACGATATAGAAAAAGAGTTGAGAGAATCTTAAAAGATGATCAGAAAACACATACCACAATTTAATTTGATTTCGAAGCCCCTTTAAAAAGTTATTTGAAAGTATGCACAGTCTAAAAAAAATTGACAAAATATCTGCGTCGATTTCGCGTAGATTTTCTGCTTTTTTTGCAAGTAAACGATTAGTATGTTACTGTCTGCACAAAAGTAAAAAAAAAATCTGTAACTCATTAGGGCTTGAAACCGTTTTAATTGATAAACTTCGTACATTCAAGCAACATAAAAATTACAGGTTTTTGGTCTAGAGTATTTGTATAAAGTTGTGCAACGTAGTTCAAAAAATTTTCTAAGAGCTTCCATGAATTTTTTTGATGAGAGTAAGCTCGCTTTTAAAAAGAGATTTAATGGTTTCAAGCGTTGGAGCACAAGGAAAAGAGATTGAAGATCTGTTCAAACTGTGTTTGAAAAATATATTATACATATACATATCTAGTATTAAGATATAAATATTATTGATTCAATTCTAAAAGAGAGACAATTCAAAAAAGGGAATGAAGGTTTATAAAACTTAAAGTTTGACTAATTTCTAAATTTAGAAATATGTATTACCTATGTATGTAGTGACTTACTGATATTTTACTGGTAAACATAGTAATGAATTAGCAAAGAGGTTTAATTATTGATGAAATATTGATACTCAAATTATAAATGCAAGAAAGTAAAGCAATGATTCAATAAATAATTTTTCAAAGAACACTAAAGATAAATTTTTAAGGTACATTGTAGTCAACACATTATTCGGACAGTTGCAAGTTGAAATTAATTTTCTAATGCTGCTTTAATTACTTGTTCTAATATTAGAATGACTGTTATGAATGAAATCCGTCCTTAGCCGTCCAATTTAGGTAATATAAATTATATTATAGTAAACGTACGCGCATATATTCATAGCGAGAATAATTGTAAATATAATTAAGAATAAGCAAAGTGCCTTTTGAGTATTGAAGATTATTGTATTTTATGAAATGAAACGTTAACTTGTATACTCCGTAATATTAATGTTTTGTTTACACTTTTCGTATCAAACATATTAGAAAATCTAATAAAGGTATTTATTTAATCCAATTTATTAAATTTCTTGATGAATTTATTCAATTTTGCATGTACCAAAAAATCCGAGTTGATTTTTTTTTAGTTTACTCCTCTGTTCACTTTTGTTTAGCTAAAAATTTGGTATTCAGTGAACTCGAGCGGTGATAAAAATAAGATTTCATAATGTCCGAGTTTCACTTGACGAATATGTTAATTTATCTCATTGTCAGATGTATTCTTTTCCATAATATAATATTAAGCATGCATATTACTCAGCGTAGTGAGCATACGTATACGTTTACAGAGAATAGATTAATTATGTCTTGAAGCAAGCTGCAAAAAACAAGAGTGTACTTTACTTTCGTGAAGGTTCTTAGGCTTGTCTCCCGACAGTTTCAAGAATGATTCAACACGTGGTTACACTATGACAACATTCTTTCTCAGTCTTCATTTGCATGCACTATATGTTCATGTAGTTTGTTACATAAGAAATATATTTTTTCTATGAACTATTTTCTTTAAATATTATTGCCAAAATTTTCGATATTGAATATACGGTTGTGAAAAGTGGTAGTAATATTTTTTTAGTTCTAATTATACTACATGTCTGAAGTTTAATTGGCATCTATCGTGTATGACAGAATGTTCGATTCATCTCTTCGTAAATGATGAATCATGATTCGTAATATACCCGGCATTAAGTATTAACTTTTTGGTTTTTAACTCGACTTTGTGATTTTTTTAGAATATTTTCCACAGGGTGGATTTTAGGGGTTCCTACGAAAATTCTTTCTTCCACTATAATGTTTGGGATTATTAAAGAGAAATTTTCCACGTCTTAAAATGACTAATTTATTAATTTATTAGTACGCAAAATGACTCAAAAACGGTTTTTTAAATATTAAATTAAAAATTTGAGAATGTTGGAAAATTTTTAAGCACGATTTTGTGTTGTACTCAACCAGACACACACTTGAAAAGTTCATTCAATTTTTTTATTTTTTTTTTTTTTTTGGTAGCATTGTGTAATGTATGTATCTGCATCAATACCTTTAAAATTTAAAAGTCTTTAATCTTATGGCCTATTTCGCAAAAAAAAAATTTTCCACGGTATTCAATTCGGAGTAGGTATTGTATTATTGTGTCATAACGAACAATGATCGGCTTGTTCGTATTTGTAAGCAAGCGACCCTGTAAAAGCAGGTAAAACATCAAATGCACATAGCATACGATTAGTTAGGTTTATAAAATACTGACCCCTCTACAATCATTTACAGTCTTAAATTAAAACAAGATTAATTCTTCAAATTATAATTTTTAGAAAATGTTCAAAAAAGAAGGTTTAAAATTATTTAAAAACAGTAAAAAAATTCAATTCGGTTTAAAAAAATCCCGGGGAGTCACATGAATTCACAGACATAGCTATCATATAGTCACACACTTTCAAGCAAGGTAGAATTGGCAGAGAGGGAATAGAGCTACACACTGACACAAGGCGTGGCAAGTGACAAGTGTGTGACCAAGTTTTATTTAGTATTGGTCTGGTGTAGGTAACTTTGTAACGTACAATCGTACAGCAACGTATAACTCCTTGAGTTTGAGTGTGTCAGTATACTACATGGCCGCTTCATGACAACATCACCACCTGGGTGTGGTTAACGTGGGATCTTTCATATTCCTACTATCTTAGTCTCCCTTCAGATTTTCAGCTAGATCATTGTTTTAAATTTCTCCAAGTTTGGTCTTCATCAAAAAATTCGTGATGAAGAAAAGAAGTTTATCCGGAAACTTCGGTATCTGCGTTTTCATTGCAGCTTTCGTATGTGTTTGTGTTTCATTTGGGACACCTGCGTGGTTAACCAGCGACTACAGAATCACAGGAGCACAACTTCAACAATTAGGACTCTGGAGACACTGTTTTAGATCTCTTCCTGATCCAGTACAATCCGATGCTCCAACAAGATATTTCGTGGGTTGTAGATGGGTCTATGATCCATTTACTCGTGGCTACAGCCAAATTCGAGGCTTTCTTCTACCTCGTAAGTTTACCTGTTACATGAATGACTAATATTCCCAATTCAATTTCTAGTTTCAAAGATATTTTTTGAAGTTTTTGAAATCTTTGAAACATAATAAATGTGGTCGACGTCATATCGACCATCCATTTCTGACTGGGACCATTCTTTGCTGAAACATTTAGTCCAATTAAAATTTTGAATGGATTCATTATTGGATCCTACAGTCAAAATTAACATTAATTGAATCTAAAGGTATTCTTCATCTACCAAACTAACAATATTCTTTATATTGACATTGTTTTTTGTTACAGCATTCATGATTGCAACCCAAGTATTCTTTACAATTTGCTTTATATCATGCCTAATAGCATTTGGTCTCATACTGTTTTTTGGATTATGTTGCGATCCAGAGCAGAGACGTTATGTGGAGTTAATCTCATTAATTGGATTTCTGTTACTGTTTGGCGGAGTATCTGGAGTTTTGGCAGTGATCATTTTCGGTTGCCTCGGAAATACTGATGGCTGGATGCCTGGACACGAGACCAACTACTTGGGATGGTCTTTTGTCATAGCGTCAATTGGCTCTGTATTAGTTTTAATAGCCAGTCTGCTCTTCCTTGTTGAAGCGAATATACAGCGTAAAAAACGCAATTACTTGAAAGAATCTCAAACGCGATTTCAATTGGAATCACGAACCTGATTTTGTAGAAATTTGTGAAAAAGATATTTGATGAGTGCCTTCTCTAGACACGACTTCTGTTGTATATCGCGTTGTATCTGTTGTATAAATTTAGAATCTCAGTTACGAATACCGTCCATCGCCAGTCTATTAATTAGGTTTTAAGAGACATGCCTTGAAAAATATGTAATTATTTAATAGTTATTCATAGTTTTAAGTGGCCGGAAAACTCAAACTCGTGTATTACACTATATTATTCAGTATTTCTGCGTCAAAATTACTTATCGAATTAAGTAATAGAAATGAAAATTTTTAATTTTTGAATGCACAAGACTGATTCTTATAAAGAATCTCTATTTTGATTGAAACACTACTGAAAAAGGATCTTATCAAATACTGATATTAAGAGATTTGAAAAAGAACAAAGTTATCTAAACAACACACTCAATACTCTTCAATGGATCAAAAATCATCATTTTTACTCCGATCCTTTTTCGATGTGAAACTTCAATATGTATTTTAGATTTAAGATTAGTTTCAAAATGCCAAGCATTTTTTAAAACTTTTTTATATTATATTTACTTCATTTTATACACACTAGAATGTCATATGTTTTGAAATTTCTTTAAAATCTTCTAAAATATGTAACTTAAAATCTCTTGAGAATATATATGGCTTCATAGTTTTCGAGATTGCGAGAATCTGTTTTCGACATATTCGCAATACTTTTTTATGACAGAATATAAAAATATTTAGCGATTCTTAAGTTTGAGTTGAATAGTTATTACAACATAGTTTTGGTGAACAAAAGATGTAAGGAATTTTTCCTTTATTTTATGCAATTACCTATATTTTATAGAAAGTATTTTTGTATCTTAGTTTGCAATGTTATGAATACTAAGAAAGTTCGATGATGCATGTTAATTTAATGATTTACTTATCACGAAGTAACTAAAGTGGTATCTAAATGTAACTCCAAAAACACAAAGAGATATTAACTTTTTTTAAAGTTTAAATAATATACGTTTCCGTCCATGTGTACAAAACTCTATGAGAGAATTAATGTATCTTTGATTGCTTTTTCTTTATTATGTGACAACTTTTTTTGAATAAAAACTTGTATACAAAATTTACTAGATGATTATAATAACCTAGGGTTTCTTCTAATGAGAAAAACAATGTTTTTACACTTGATCTCGTTTTTCATGGTCTCTGATTGTCTTATAATACACGTTAGTGTCAAACTTTTTTACCTAATCCTTGAAAACCACATTTGATTCTAAATTAGGGTAATTTTATTTATATACCACGTACACGATAAAAAATGTCCTACTTAACTTGACATTGTTCTAACAGTGGAATTGTGAGAACAAATTTCAAGGATTTTAGATGTCACTTTCTCTGACTATTTACATTTATTCTATCTATTACATATCCATTATCCATAATCCATATTACCTTGACTTTCCGTACATCCAATTTCAAATTATTTTATGTGATGTTTAAAGTTATTGGATACGTTTGTCTATAATTTCTCAAAAAAAGTTTCTAGGTTCATTTTAAGTTGAATTTTAATAACTTTTAGCTTTCTTAAAAGAAGAAGTGTTATCTTTGATGTAATTAAATTTAAGAGAACTTAAACAATCATCGAAAAACATGTGAACCTACAATTCTGACCGAGTGTAAAAAGAAAAGTGAAGAAGTCAAATTTTTTAAACTAGCAAAATTTTTAGTAACAATCATTTACAATCTCAAATTATAAAGCAAGATTGTTTCTTCAAGTTAGAAGTTTTTGAAAATATCTAAAAAAAAGAAAGTTTAAAATTAGTTAAAAATTTTCAAAAAAATCCAATTCGGTTGAAAATATTCCACTTTCAGTAATATTACCGCGATAACATTGCATATATACGTTACATTACTAAACAGTTTCTCGGGAGTCACATGAATTCACAGACATAGCTATTATAGTCACACACTTTCAAGCAAGGTAGAAATGGCAGAGAGAGGGAACAACACAGGCGTGGCAAGTGACAAGTGTGTGACGAATACTGAAAGATTTTATTTGGATTTTATTATAAAAACGACAAGACATCATTAATTAATTTTGTTAATTATTTACAATACGAAAATGTCGGTCGAAAAGATTGAATATCACAGGGCTTCAAGTAAGTTTCCTGAATATGAAGAATATCTCATAATTTCAATGTTAGAGTTAGGTCAAGTTAACCTAAATTTGTATTTTCTATAATGTTTTTATTAATATAGATGCAGTGGTTTTCGGAGGAATTATTACATTCTTAGCGGGACTTCTGCTAGTTATGACTTTTTCAAGGTAAAATTATTAGCTCCTTTTTTCTATCAAAAAATAAAAAATAAACTGCAGTTTACCATTTTCTACCAACGATCTTTTCATAATTTATGTTTCACTGCATGGAATCAAGAAATTTGAACTGTGAATTAGTTTTAGCTACGTTTTGATTCCTCATTTCTAAACAAAGACACAATTTGAAACTTTTTGGCAATATCTTTTTTATATCCTGTCCTTATCATAAAGATTGTAACATTTTCATTCTTTTAATTTGATTTCAGCCCATACTGGATAGAATCTTACCGCGATTCGTTTAGTAATTTTAAGCACGCTGGATTATGGGAATTCTGTTTCGAGCATTTCCGATTTCCCAACTACCAATTTGACAAGGTATTTGATGGATGCAATCATATTTTTTCACAAGAATATTATGTTCTTCGAGAATGGCTAGTACCTGCTTGGCTCATGGTAGTACAAGCATGCGTGACGATTTCGTTACTCGTTTCTTTCTTTGGGCAAATATTAATCGGAATGGTTATGATCCGATATCCACTAAGATTTGTTTTACGATACGAGTGGTTACTCTCTGGAATTGCCTGCGTGTGTAACATAATTTGTGGTAAGTCGCTTTTAGTTTATTTTCAAATATAAATGATAAAATTTTTAATATTTTATCTGAAAATACTTTGAAGGCAATTGTGTTCTACATAAAAAAATGTTTAAACTCGTGATATTAATAATAAATTTCAGCTGTTCTGATGTTCTTGGCAATAGTGGTATACGGATCATCGTGCTGGAAACGAGAATGGTTATTGTATCCGAATTACAACCATTTGTCGTGGTCTTATGCGCTGGCAGTGTTTTGCTCTTTTTTCCACGCAATGGGGGCTTTCTTTTTATATCTAGATGCTCGCTCTGGTTATAAAGTACGTAAGGAATCTCGTAATTTAGTCATGCAAATGCAACCGAATCCCCAAAGTCAGCACGGCTTACATCGTAGCGGTTACATATAATTTAAAAACTTTTTTTATTTTTTTTTTTGAAAAATATGCTACTATTTTATCGTATACTCATCATCTGAGATCTGAAGAATGTATGAAACACTTTCGTGTGAAGTTTAATTTGCAGCTTAGGAACAATTTAGTATTAAACGCATGTACAATGGTATTCCGTCCAATTTTTATGCAAGCTTCATTGCATATCATGTTTACTATTTAGGAAATTTTATATCAAACTCGTCTTGGTAATTTGCTTGTAATATGGAACATTATTTTTATATCGCGTTCCATGATAAGAGTGAAAATATTTATATATGCAGAATAACTTTAAAAGTCATGTGACCAATGTATTTTTAAAATAATGCACGAACGAAACTCTTTAATTGTATTAGTTTAAAATAAGGTCACTTATTTTTAGTTCATACCTGGTGTGAACTATATTAGGTATTTAAGTATAAAAAAAAACAAAACTTCTAAAAAATGCTTTACGTATTTTTTTCCGTCTAATACGTCCTGATAGCACGTAAGCATTTATGTTTTGTCTCAAGATAATCCTAAATTCTAGGCGAGGTGCACAAAATACAGCCCTTTGCAGGAAAATAAGCTTTTGCATTAATTTTTAGCTTCAATAGTTAATTAAAATGTGAATCAACCAAACTCTGTACATATATTTTTCTACTGATATGAAAAAACACAATTTTTGTTTCAAGCATGTAGAATACTGCGTTACGAGCTTTGTAATTTATAAAAATAAAATTCAATCTTTGATTTAAACATGTCTTATTTTTATTAGGAAAAGACTGTCTTATGCCTACTTACTTGTTCCCTAGTAGTTCTCATTAGTGTTTTTTTAATAAGTTTATTGTACTTACCTGGTTTTCCTAAATTCGCTGCGACATTCAGAACTGTTCGTATAGTCTCTATAGGCGGATTGCCATCTAGGACGATAAGATCCGCTTTTTCCAAAGTAGATTGATGCTTCTTTATCAGTGAACAGGTAATCTCTGAAAATATATCCATTTCCCCAATTCCGAAGCAGCACTCGCCTTTATTGTCCAGTATCGCTGTGTATCTAGAAAGTTAGAGCAATATATCAAGTGAAATTCATTTAAAAGCCAATTATTAATTAATAATTAAAATTTAATTTAATTATTTTATTGAATTCATTTAATTAGTTTCTGATTCAAATTTTAAAAAAATTAAGAACTAAGAAATTAAAATATCCAAATACCTTGCTGTACGTTTATTGGGTAAAACATCTATTACGTCAGCTCCTCCTTTAAGGCTTTTGATTACTATTTTACCTGCATCATCATTTCCAACGACTGAAATAAATTTCGTACTATCCAAACCGAGATTTACCAGGGCAGAAGCCACATTTCGACCAACTCCACCGCAAGCTTCTCGACTTTGTCCTTTATGTGTACTTCCATTAAACTGAAACAATAAAACACAACGTAATACCATGAAATAAGGTTGGATCTTTTTTTAATTTTTTCTTTCTAAACAATGATAAGAGAGATTTCAAAGACTGGCTTAAAATTTTAAGCTTATTAGAATATACTGGCTTTGTGGGAAAACATAAACGTCACCTTAGAGAAAAGCATATGTTTAAAAATTAGTAAGTAAATTTGGCATTAAATATATTATTAAAAGACCTTAAATATAAAAATTAATTTCTACAATTTTCCAACTCTCTTTAACGTCTTTTGAATACGTAGAGGGGACGCGAACTATGAAATATTAACCACATGTGTTATAAATAATGGTTCTGATAACAACATGAGATCTCAAAAATAAATAAAGGAACTGAATTCAATTAACGATGCTGATCATTTAGTATACTAGAATAAATAAAAATTGACAAAAGGGGTAATTAATATTATTATTAAAAGCGCTATGATCACGGAAATGATATCTCTAGGGCACAATATCTTTGGCACAATTCAACTTAGCTGTAATAATATAATTAATCAAAATCTAAACTGCAATTTTTGATTAATAATGCATTGGAATTGGGTAGGGGAAACGAGTCCGTACCGAAATATAAGAGAAAATATTCTGAGATGAAATTGCTGTAGCAATTTTTCACAAGATGCATTATACCTAAGAAAATTCCTAGAAAAATGGTAATTTCCGAATAAAAATAATTTTGTACTTAATTAATCGCTTTAAATAAAATAAATAAAGAAAAATTAAAAGGTACAAATGTACTGGTATAACTAAAGTAATATAAAGTGGGTGATATAAAGGAGTTTTCTTTCTGACCTCTGACAGGAGGGTCAAATAATGGAACTCGACCTTTTTTATTACATCTCTTAGAATAAAATATTTACTGAAAAGAATACACGAGTTTCTATTGATTCATAGATAGGATAAGTAAACACCTTTATACGTTTTATTTGCACTTTAGGAATTCTATTTCTGAGTTTTGCATACTACCATTTAAATGCAAGAATTGAAGGAAATTGAAAGAATAACAAATTATTATTTCTAATTAGTAAGTCACTAAAAAATAAATTCAAGTCACTGTTCAAAATGATTTTTTGAAACTGAAAAAAACTCATTCTGGGTTCGAACCAGGATTACTTTTTAATCTATTTTTAATGCTCTATTTGTATCATTTATATGGTCATTATGATCAAATGTATAACAATAATGACCCAAATAAATGCTAATGAAGTTGAATTGAAACCGGTTATTTCTTTTCACCTTACAGTTTAAAAATCTTCGACGTCTACTAGATACCAGATTAAATAAAAAACTGTTTGTCTTTGAACCCGAGACAAAACTTTTTCTACTGCTCTTATCTTGCCTTTAAATTCTATTGCGCAAGCTCTGAACGTTAGTTTAGCTGCCTAACATCAGGCGCTAGCGCCGTGTGATGTCAGTCCGGTTGCCTGCTTCAGGCGATAATAACGCACCCCCTTAGAAAGCTCGCTTGACCATTCCGATCATTCGCACATCTTCCATCATATTGTGTCTTCCCTCTTTTCCCCTTCGGATAGATATTACTGCTAAATAGAGAAAATATCATCCCTCAATCGTGTCAACTTGCAAAAAAGACCCACTAGTATATATAGTCTAACAGTGTTCAATTGTTAAAGTGACGATATGCCGCCGCTTCTCAAACGGATATTACTATTGAATCTAGCGATTCTAGGACTTGTGTAGGAGTAGTAATATAGCAATATTTCACTTTTGAATCATGTACAAAAAACTGACATGAGCAGCGAAGATCGATTAGATCTCCGCGACAGGATTTCAAGCAGAAATGATCGACATAACGTGACCACAAGTTTCCCGATGATCAGTTTTGATCGCGGCTGTGACAGTGTCTCGAATCGGAAGTACTATAATCATTGACGTTTCGAAGGAAGATGACAAGGTGTAAGCCTGGTTGATGCTGCAGCGCGTGTAACTCAGCGTTCAAGGTTAGTATATCGAATATAAGTTGGACATCCTCTGCAGACCCTTTGTCTTTTGTTCCTAACACTGAAGAAGAAGAAAGAAAGTTGTTAAAAAAATTGATCTGATTTCTTTATCAAGTAGAAACAAATACAAAGGCGCTCTCAAGGGAATGCAGTGCCAATCGATTATTTCAAATATTAGCATTACTGTCGAGGTTTTGATGAACAAACTCAGAGATTTCTAATTTTTTTATTATTCTTTTCTGTTTTTTGGCGATATCAAAGAGATCTAAGCTTTGTTTTAATGTAAGAAGGACTCAGAACCTTGCGTGTTCCAACAAAGAGTTTCTGTTTGATGACAAAGAAGTATGAGACTAATTGTCAAATGTCACGAGCGGCGAACCGTATCTCGACTTGAGCTAAGTTAAGTCTTCGACAATGGGCAAATGAGGCGCAGGAAACTGACGATAAATTCCTCCGAGAAGGTCGGATAGAGGATTGCATAACGCTGCCCTCTCCCACGTTTTCCCCTCGTCTCTGACCAAATAACTCACACCCCTTTCCCTTATATGTTCGTACTGCGACCCACTCTATAAACATTAACGTGTTTCACAAAAAACTGTTTTTCATTTCTCCGCAATCTTCTCTTGATAGTTTGTTCCATTGGGTGAAAAAATAATTCTATATTTTTTTCATATTAAAAAAAAAAATTGTAGAGGTTTTTGTTTTGGACTATAAATTTTTCTGGATGTACAGACTATTATGATCAGTAGAGAAATCTCATATGCCAAGACTTTGCATTTAAAGTTTGTTCAATCGCAATCGAAAGTTTGTTTAATTAAAAAAAAATTTTTATTGAATTTCCTGGTGATTTGTTTTTAAATTTTGCACTACGTTACCAATTTTTGACCATTCCCCTTCCCCCCCCCCCCCCAACCCGAAAGAAACGTAGGCTTCAGCTAAAATCCGATTTTACGTTTATTCCGCCTAATTGAATTTAATGTAACAGTTAATTTGCAAAATTCGTAAATCCTTTTAACATTTGTCATCCATTTATTTGAAGAAAAATTTCCGTAACAAGTTAAGATATTACTCGCAAAAAATTCTTTTAAGTTATACTGAAATTTCCAGACAGGAAAATAATCTAAGGTGAAGTTTCTTTACATTAAACAACATTCTATGAAAAACTATATATTTTCTTTGGATATTTTTCTGCCTTAAAACTTTCTTATAATTCCAGCAGATAGAAAGTTTTCATTTAGCAAAAAACAAACCTGTTGTAAAACTAAGCATGACTCGAACTGTTTTGTCTTTTCTTAACACATTATTTTGTTTCGTTTTGTTATTCATTGCTCCATATAACAACACTTGGATGTGTCCCAAGAGATATTATATGCCTGGGAGTATTGAAGTGAGAGCCTTTGTAAGGTTTGTCTGGATCGCAAAAACTCAAATAATTTTGCAATTTTAAATAATTTTTATTTTATCGAAATTTTTATGATCGAATAGCAATTATCTATAAATTTGATTTATTATAATTTTTAATTTACCTTACTCAGAATTATTATTTCGCTTAAGTTTTATTTTTTTGAATTACTATTTCACATAATTCTCATTTCTTAGGGCAAAAAACGAATCGAAGAAATGAGAATTATGTCAAATAGTAATTTGGAAAAATAAAAATTAGGGTAAATGATGATTCGGAAATATGAAAATTACTATTCGGTCATAAAAATTTCAGTAAAATTAAAATGATGTAGAATAGAATTTGAAATTTCTAAGGACTGATGGCAAATTTAGAGAATAATACTTGTTGTTACATTCATTAAATAACATTTTAGTATTTTACCCAATTTACCATCAGATTAGGAATCTGAATGTGACTAGCTGAAGACAGGTTAAATGTCTATTACATCTACACCCTAGATTCAGGTCAATCGTGGTGCAAATGTACCTGCACCAGAAATGAACGAAACTCCAATTTCCGGTTTATACGATGGGATATGGAATATGTAGTTAATATAAAATACAGGCAATGTTGTAAGTATACTACACTGCAGTTGAGATAGAAACCCATAAAAAATTCAAGTGCAATTTGGTGTAAAATTTTTATCCGAGCCGTTCCAAAAATTTCATTACGAAATAACTAACAGTTGAAACCTGTTCAAGCTGGCCTGAAATAAATAGGCCAATTTATTTTTACATTAATCGTAATACATTATTAAATGAAAATTTATTATTTAGTTAACAGATATGATACGGATAACTTTTGTATGTGGATTGTCGAGTCATTAGTAACGAGTGAGAGAGAATTAGGGTGAGTAAACGTAGGGGTGGGCTAGCTGTTGTTGATTGAAGTATATTAAAGTGATTGCAAGAGTAGATAGAATAAAGTGATTATAAGTGTAGGCAACACAAGAAACACGAAACTCTTTTAATTTTAAGAGAAAAAAATGTTAATCTACGCCTCGTAGACCCTATGGGATAAT
Source organism: Synergus itoensis (assembly GCA_904066005.1). Lineage (NCBI taxonomy): Eukaryota > Metazoa > Arthropoda > Insecta > Hymenoptera > Cynipidae > Synergus > Synergus itoensis. The sequence goes on along the minus strand of CAJFCP010000059.1, from coordinate 3,346,448 downwards.
GAGTCCTCTTTTTAATTAATAAAGAACAAGTTAGTAATAGACGATAAATTGATGATTTAACGTCTGTATTTTACGCTTGAGGTGCTATAATTATTAAGAGCTCCAAATTTTCCATAAAACTCTTTTACTTTCCAGGTAGTTACATTGATGCAATGATTTTTAAAGAAAATTCCCTAACTTGAACCACGTTAGACTTGGCAAGAATCCAAACTAAAGCCGAGATTAAAAGCTTTCTACGGAAAAAAAACAGAGGGACAAATGACTTTTAAGGTTTCCACAGTTAATATAAGAGGAAATAAAAAGCTTTCCCAGTGTGTTAATTAGACAGCTACTTAAACATTTTCCGAGGCTAGAGAGTCGTGAGATTTTACAATCTAGCTGCAAGGTTAGAGGTAAATGAGAAAGTTTCTTTTTGCTGCCATCACAATTGGAAAGAGAGCTTAATTAAACGCATGCTAAATTGACTGTTTTCTGTAATTGTGAAAACAGGACAAGTGTGTAATTGTATTATTTTCAGTGTGTTATACACGAGAGTTGTAAAGAGTAAAAAAGAGACGAGAGTCGCATGGGCAAACGCGCAGAGCTTGAGCGATCGATGGGCCCTTGAGTTTCTTCCGTGTTTCACGACACTTATGTACCACACTATTCACCCTTACACCACCCACCGGTTCTCATAGGGATCATCCGCATAAGTGTTATTCAACCTCATAAAGTCAACGGTCACTTTACAAAGTCTAATCTTAACAGCTTTAGCGAATTTAGATCGAACCACTATATCCATATAGTCCACTTGCTTGTGCAGAAGATGTGACTAGGAATGGTTCAATCGATATTATAATTGCCTGTCACCTACCAAAACTATCTAGAGAATATATAGATTAATACGTACTATATATAAACCCCTACAATAATTTTTCCTGTCCATTTTGTTACCACATTCTATAACACCCTCCCACGCGATTTACCCCCACGTTTAAGAGTTATTTATTCATTCATTTATTACTTTCTGTTAGGACAAACGTCTATATATACATCTCGCATTTATATATAAAATACTCTTAACTTAGATTTGTACACACGATTCTGTTTTTACAATCCCCAGATTCCAAAAAAAATTTCCTAGAAGAGTGTGTATATAAAACAATAAGGATATAAAGGATATAGAAATGAATTCAAAAAATTTTAAAGAAATATCAAAAAACTTTAAGTGATTTCAAGGTATTTGAATATTTTTTGTTGGATTTCAACAGGTTTTAAAAGATTTAAAAAAAAAATAAAGAGATTTAAAAGGATTTTAGGATATTTCCAAAAATTTTGAAGAATTCAAGATATTTCAAAAGATTTCAAGAGTTTTTAAGTGATCTCAAAGGATTTCATAAGATTTCACAGGATTTTAAGAGTCTAACAAATTTCAGAGGATTTCAAGAACTTTAACAGATTTTAGAGAATTCAAAAACATTCAAATTATTTGACAATCTTAATTGAAACTCTTTTGAATTATTTAAAATTCCTTAAATTAATATATTTTTTTAAATTCTGTGAAATTTTGAAATTCTTCTTCTAAGCAATAGGTGAAGAGAGAATGCGACCAGATTTCGAGATTGCGCGAGAATCAATTTTAGATATAATCGCAACCTCTTTTTACATTCTCATCAGAGAATGTATTAGTTTTGTGTAAAATTTGACCCCCCCATTTTTTGTCAAATGTCGACGTTTTGTGACCCCCTGAACCCGAAAAACATGTTTTTACGAATGTGTCTGTCTGTCTGTCTGTCTGTCTGTCTGTCTGTCTGTCTGTAGATTTTTTCTTGTGAGCACGATAACTTTTGAAAGAATTGATCGATTTGATTGGCCTTTGGTATACTCTTTTAGTGTCCTAAAATGAAGGTCAAGTTCGTTAGCCAGCCATTTTTGATAAAAATTAAAAAATTTGGATTATTTTTAAAATTTTTGAAAAAATTTTTTTTTTAATTTACAAATTCTGTTTAAGGATATTCGTAGTACTTAAATAGTCGAACAATTTATCATTATGACTTTTTTCGATAGAACAAAAATTGTCAGACTTATAACATTTTGAAAATTCAAAAAAAAATAAAGAAAATTAAAATTTTAAGCTAAATAACACACGCTATGAAAAAAAGTTAAAAGATGAAAAATGTTCCTTTTTGAACGTCCTATAAGACTGGTATAACCACTTTTTGAATTTTCTTGAAAAATTCTAAAATTTAATATTTTTAGCCAAATAACGTGATACGCGTTACTTGGCTAAAAATTTGAATTTTATATTTTTAAAGAAGGTTTAAATATCGAGCGCGAAGTGCATGTGCACTGATGAGAATGTGTTCCTTAAGGTCAATAGAACCTTAAGTAAATTAGTTTTCTTCTTCATTTGAAAATAAAGAAATTTAAATAAAAGTATATAGCAGCGATGAAGGTTGGTAAGCGAATGCAAGCGCGCGAAGTGTGATGAGAATGTGCTCACAATGGCACCCCTAGTTTTATTTATTATAGGATTGTTTACACAATACACATGCTATTCTTGCTCCCTTTCCACTTGAAATTATACCTATGCATAAATGCACATGAACAGAATTTATCGTTTTAATCGTCCTTGATAAGAGTCGCATAACTACATAAAGCAAAAATCGATGATATTGATATTCTTATCCTTAATCATAGTAACAGCTTTTAATGTTTTAGTTTGCATTAAAAGCTATTAAATGCATGGTTTGCATTTAATGACTCATATTTTATTAGGATAATCTTTGTTATGTACAGAAGTTATTTAGAGTGTGAAATGTAAAAATGTGAAGAAGTTTGATTTGGAAAAATGTTGTTTATATCAACATCCTCATTCGAACTTATTCAAAGAAATATTTCTGTTTGCTACTGTGATGAAGCAATTTTCTGAATATTGATTTATGATTGGATCGACAGATTCATTGCTGCCACAATTGGCCTTTGGACTCGTGCCATTCAAGTCGAAGCTCATCGAAGCTTAAGCTGAGATTAACCAACAAGAGATTGACAATTCTTGAACTGACATGCGTGACAAGATGTAGCGAAAAATAGGGGCAACTTAACGTACTTTTATTATAAATTCTATACTCCGTAATTGAACTAACTTTAATTAAAATTTTTAGAGCGCTTTTGAAATTTAAAATTTATGTTCTACTATCCTATTTTCATTAATTGTTGGAAGATTTTAATTTTAATTAAAAAATTATTCATCTGATATCTAAAATATGTTAACACCTAAATTACATATTGATAGAATTTCATTTATCTTGTACATATATAGAATGCCAATCTCAAGATGAAGAAAACTGATAGGCGTTGCGTGATTTGAAACTGACAAACGATACTTGCGTCGCGTGTAATTTATCACCTAAATCCGTATAAAAGACGCAATTTAGTTTTGGTTGTTTTTCCCATCAGCCAGTTGACACACGATTTTTAAAACACTATCTCTAGCACAAATAAATTGTATTTGACATAAATTACAAAAGACAAACATGTTTTTAAATTGCATTTTATCTAATTGAATATCACTATTCACTACGTACGAGTGAACAAGCTTTTATTGCAATAGTGAAGGTAAAATTGGCTTATGTTATAGCTCTATCAATAGGCTTGACGCAGCTCACGGAAGTCATAGAAAGCGCGAAGCCATTACTTTCGTATTTATTAGATCCTATGGAAGGAGCTAAAGCTTTTTGAAAAACAACAGAATGCACTATTTTAAAGCAGAATCATTATATTTTAGATACATAGTAATAAAAATATTAATGGTTGACTGGTTGGTATGAAATCTCGACCGTAAAGAGTGAAGATAAAATTGAAGAAACTAGGAACGTAGACTGTCTTAACATAATTATTGAAAAGGTGGACTATTATTTTAATCGAAAACCTCATTCACGATACATTAAAATACTAACAGAAAATTATTCGACGTTATCCAAGATTTTAAGAGATTTTAAGTGACTTTAAATATTTTCAAGAGATTTTAAACTATTTTCAACGATTTCAAGTCGAAAATCGATTCAAAAATTGTCAAAAAAATGTTATTTAATAAGTGGATGATCCCTTATATTTAAAGAAGCTTACCAGAGTCAAATTTTACTCTTATTCTTATGATAGTATTAAAATTCTGCCGATCAATAAAATACGAACCCTAATCAGCGCAAGTACGATAAAGATATTTATTCAGAATAAACAGAAAATTTATTTGATGACCCATACCCTTATTCCAAAAAGCTTTTAGCAAATTTTTAAAGCAATTTTATACCCCTAAAAGTTTTTTGAAACGAGACCTTGAAATTTGGATTCGCACCGGACCTTTTAAAATTATTAGGTCTAGTGCGAACCAAACCTTTTATAATTTAGTGGTTTCGATCTCTATAAAATTCAGGATGGAACCCCACCTTTTTTTTTTTCTTATTTCTTTTCGCCCTTTTCATTGCGAAACTTTCTGCTATATTAACGCACCTAAATCTCTCTTTTATAAATCCCTAGAACACCTTCACATAACCTTGGTAGATCTTCGAACCCCAAAGCCATTATTACATTATTTTCAAGCCTTCAGAACGTAAATCTTCTACTTCTAATTATCTTGAAAGCAATCACGATAAATAAATTAAATATATAAATAAATCGCCCAGAAAAAAAAGAAGAAAAAAAAGAGAAGGTACCAAAAATACGCTCGACAAAAAGTACACCAGATTTCAAGAGTGACTATCCCCTCAGGTGGAATGTAATTGGTTGCAAAAACAATAATTTCGCCGACCTCGGAAAATCAACGTAGAAGGCTGTTTCTATAAAGGACCCGCGGGATCAAGTAAATCAGTCAGATATTGTAGTTCTCTGAGAGACTGAGTAAATTGGAGTCTCGAGGTATGGCGTGTTCTCGCGCAAAAGTATGCATACGGAGTTATTTGAACGCATAAAAATCTGAGACAAAAAGTGACTAAATATATCAAACTTTTCTAAAAAGCACAATGAAGAAACTATTGCAATTTTATAAACTCTTCTAAAGTATTGCCAACTTTTTCTGTTACAGTGTATAATGGCACTGAGACCTTCAACCAGAAAAGCGAATTTTCTTCAACACCTCGTGTAACACCAGTGTGAACCAAAGTTCAAAACTATATCCGCAGAAAAGAGTGCTTAAGGGAGTTTTGATAGTATGACGGTGATGCTGCTGCAACGCTTCGCCACCCCCCAATTGACACATAGCCAAAAGACAACCAACCATAATAACAGTGAGCCGCCATTTGTTTTTTTGTTGGAGATCGAGGAACACAGTAACAACGGCTCTAACAACATTAACAATAATAATAACAACAACAACATTAACAACAATAATTCTAGCTACAATAATAACATCAATTCAGGAAACTACGGATGCAGTTATATTACCAGTAACACAAATAATAACGCTAACATCGGAAAGTTTATCTCGACAAGCCGCAGCAACGTTACCATTGGTGGCGTATCAGCGGCAAAGTCGCTAAGCCGACTTGGGACCCAGGGTGTCGCGATGCGATATTATCGCCTCTGGATATATGCGTGTAATATAGTCTTGCTGGGCAGTGCATTTGGCTTTGCCGCGGCTGTATCGCGAACACTTCTCTTTTCGGGAGATCCTCGACGTTATTTAGTGCCAGGCGTACCACGAGCATTTGACCCTACCGCCCTATATGCTTATCTAGCCCTAGCAATTCAACTGGGTCTCGTTCAACTTCTCGGTTGCATAGCAGCTCGACGACTTAGTGCTCGACTCCTTAACGCTTATTGGATCCTCTTACTGGCTCTTCTCTTTGGTGACGTGGTTATCGGTGTCGCCTGGGTCTTTCGTTTTGAAAGGATACGTGCCGAACTTCGTCCAACTCTAAGATTACGCCTGCAGGTAAATACATAATGAATCGTTTATATAATTGCTTGTTTCCTATCAAGTAGTAGAGAGGACAGGAAACTATTTTCCGTCTTTACTTTAGAATCTTGAATTTCTTTTATATCCTAAAAATTACACACTCACTTCGAAACTTTCAGTTTATAGAAGCAATCTTGTAAATTATAAAATATACTAATAATTATTTGCCGCAGGAGCATTTTAAATCAACAGTTTATACCGTTTATACCTTAAGTTAGTTTATGCCTTTCTATTCTCGGATATAACTACTGAAACTCAAATGTCAGACACAAGTAGTTCAAGTAAACATTGGCTAGCCCGGATTAGTTTAAAGCTGCATTTACACCTTTTTTGGAAAATGTTCTTCTTCTCACTCTACCATGTGACTGTCCCATAAGTTTTTCTCATTCGCACATTTTCCACACATTTTCCCTGGAAAATGTGCGAATGAGACAAACTTATGGGATAGTCACATGGTAGAGTGAGAGGAAGAACATTTTCCTAAAAGGTGTAAATGCAGCTTAAGCCGTTTAAGCGGCATTGTATAATATGTATTCTGTAAGTACCACTTCCTATGAGTGCATAATATCAAGTCCTTGCCTCAGGGGGATTACAACAAGGAGCCACGATTTAGCGAGCAGTGGGATCGCCTTCAAAGAGATTTCTCTTGCTGTGGTGTCACGGATCCACAAGATTTTGGATCTCGATGGCCTCAAACTTGCTGTGAGCCGAGTTCAAACGTGAGCGAGGTTTGCGAACCAACGTACGCCAAAGGTTGCGAAGAGTACTTGATGGATTGGCTAAGAAAGACCGCGGATCTGCTTTTTGTCTTAGGATTTTGTGTCATCGCCTTTACCAAACTTTGCTTTCTCGGCATTCTACGTTATGAAATCCGAGAGATGATACAGAAAATAAGATTGTTGCGGGAACCACCACCACCGACAACTACTATCATTCAATCTTTTTCGCAAGGGCCGCCGGACCCAACGAACAACGGGAACTTCTTACGCCGTACTACACTGCCGACAGTCACGGCGCCTTCCGGTAAGAAAAAAACTAGATTTTTCGTCTTTTTTTAGAGATTGCGGAAAAATAATGAAATGCTGAATTAATTTTCAGGTAACGCATCACTATTACTTCAAAGTGACGATTGCACCGTTAGTAAGCATCCTTTATTAGCAAATAATTTGCAAGATGGAGGTGCGGATAGTGATACAAACAGTCATTGTGCTCTAATATTGGAAGAAACGACGCCTACCGCCATTAATCACAATTGTAGTTCGAAGGAGAAAAGTAACGGCAACAATAATTACGAAATGAGAGAATTCAACAGAAGACTACTACTTTCGAATGGTGGAAGTCCTGGGGTTGGAATAACGACCGGAGGTCAGAGTAGACGAACCTGACTATGGAAGTTCTGGCGAAATACGGTAAATCGTTTTCTTTATAGAAATAATCGACCTGCTGAGCTATCAATATATAAGTAAACTTTTTATTTCCAATCCAAAAAAAGAGCCAAAGGCTTAGAAAGGAAATGCCTTACGTGTAACAGAGCTGCATGTAGATAAAAAAAAAACGAGGCTGAATTTAAAGACGAATCACAGGTATGGTACAATAGAACTAACACCAGAAATTTTCCTAATCGCGTCGTTGACCAATTGTTTCACATTTTTCCAATTTATACGTAACTTATTTCATAAAATCGCAGCCAAATATAATGCGTGCACTTTCAATATTCAAAAATAAGTGTTCGCGAGATTACTTTAGATTAATTTATCAAAGTACAACACTAATGACTTTGTCCCTAATTTTTTTTTATTTTTAGTTTTTAAATTGCAATCTATTGTTCTAGTTTGATACAGAATACTCGGGCTTTTTTATCACTCATAAATTTAAAAGACTGTAAAACACCACTCAAACTCAAAACGTCCACAAAGAATCTGTTTTATTCAGTTCTCTTTATTTATTTATTTTTAAAGTAAACTTGACAATTCGGTAGGGCACAAATAATGACAATTTTTCGGGGATTTTTCCAATTTCCTTTTTCTCAAGCACTCTTATTCAGTATTAGATCAAAAATGAAAAAGCTGATAATCTATCAGAAGCGTTATTTGTTCTGCTTTATTCTATACATTTAGCTAATTATTTATTCCACTTAAGTTTTAATTTATAAACTCGGCTACATATTTTGACATCTTTATTGTATATTTACATAATGACCATTCACTTGTCGAGAAATAATTGACAATGCAAGTTCTAAATTAAGATAGAAAAAGTTGTGACTGAGGAATTTATTTTTACTGATCAACTTAAAGTAAATTCATTCATCTCTGTAAGGAAATTGTATCTATATATGTAATATTGACGTATTTCAATCAATCATATAAACCTGTATGTATATATGTTTGATATGACGTGTGATTGTACATAAACCTATATATACAAATCAGACTAGCTCAATGAAGACAAAAAATTATTACTGAATAACTATAATCACTATAATTTAATTTTATACAGAAATATGAATAGCAAATTGAATTAATTGAATGTTTAATTAATGTGATTATAGAGTATTATCAATAAAAAACGATACCTATCACAGTGATAATTAAAATAAAGTATTCACTATTGTTACTTGAAATTTCATTGGCACAAAAAATTGAGAGCAAAAATGCTTGAGAAAAATGAAAATTCTGCAGATCTCGAACGATTTGGGAATTTGAAATTTCGATAATTTGAATTTTCAGAATTTATTTCTTCGGTATTTTTTCACGTACGGGATTTTGGTTTTTCGGTAAAAAGATGTTGTCGCATATTACTCTTTTTACTTTGAAAAACGAAAAGCAAAATGCGCGAGTAATCTGTATTGATTTGTATACCATTCATTATATTGTTAAGACAAGAGTAAAAAATATAAATAAACGGCTTCCTAGTTAGGTTGTAATTAACTGTAGCTGCGCGAATTCAATGCTGGCGAAAATGTTTACTAATAGTAAAATATTCATGCATTGTAATTTACAAAATGATGTAAATTATCGGCTGCCTGCTTAATAAGAAACGTATGTTTTTTATATGTCACCATGAAAATTACCTAAAAATACTTGCATATAAATATAATGATATACTTTAAAAAATATAGAACTGTGCAGTAGCTTTTTTTGGAAGCGTAAACGGCTTTTAAATTCAGTGAATGTAAGATATACATAAACTAATTTTTAAGTATTTAGAAAACAGGGTAAGACAAAGTAGGAAACAACTCACAGAACGTAAAAGAATTTCGTGGAATTTTTGAAAAACTGAACGAAAAATAATAGAATTTTTTACGTGGGCCAGAAACATATAATTACGTGAAATGTGTCTACTTTTTCAGAAAGCTTACTCATTCTCAACATGATCAATCGCAAGTATGTAATATTAAAAAAATTCTGTTTCAAAGGTATGTGCTATATGTAGTTTGGTTTGATGCTCATTTCTCAAACAAATCGTGGAACTGTCACTAAAAAAAAAAAAACCTTCAAAAGCTTATACAGCTCGCAGGCACACTTATAAGAACCTTTGCCACTATGTAAATAGAATATTATAAATAAGAAATATAATTTGTTTTTAAGTAACACATAAGGCTGCAGAGTTTACGCGAACCGCCCAATCATGAAAACTAGTAAATTTACTAGTGTGTGATTAATTCATTTTAGTGAATACTTTTTTGAGTAAACGATACGGAAATTGCATTATGCTAAAATTGTTTGCTTGGAAAATATTAATTATAATGTTTTCCTGCCTATTATGGAAGTTAGATCCAATTTCTTCCCGCAAAATTCGATTTCTTCAGTTTACTTTAAAAATATTTTAATTAGGAATTTTTTCGTTCCGTAGTCCTCATTTTTTAAATATTAGTATGTTTAGAGAGCGAAAAAATATCTATTTTTAATATTAGTTGAGTAAAAGGGAGACATTGAATTTAAAAGTTAAAACTTCAGCCAAACGTCCTGAAATTTCTTATTATTATAGCAATTATTATTTTGAATAATTTAATTTAATAAATTATTTTATATTTAAATTAGTTAATTGCAAGGAAAAATAAATGTCTTTATGATAATTAAAAAAGTTTAGTAAGATCTCTTTATCTACCTATTCAATAATTTTTTTTTCAGAACTTATTATTTTAAGATTTTCAAAAATTGAACAATTTTAGTAAAAGTGTAAGTTTTCGTCGTATACATTGAGGGCCAGACTCATTTTTCATGATACATATTTATAAGTGCTGGAAAGATTGGAAATGAAAGATTTGCCTAGTAGTTTATTAACGTAATAAGAATTGAATTGAATGTATATATACGGAACGTCAAAAAAATTGAGAATTTGAATTTAAGTCATAAAAATTAACAATGAAAAATTGAGTACGATATAAAAATAATTTAGGATTCAAAAATTCAAAATGGGCGAATTAAAAATTTCAATCGTTAAAAATTGTACAATTTCAAATTAAAAGCATTTTACTATCTATTACATTTCCAATTTTTACAGAATATTTCATGAAATACAGAAATGAACTCAATTTATGACATTTGTATACATACATTAAATAATTGAGTGGAATATCAATGTTGCTACTTCCGCAAGAAGCGATTGACCATAATATTTCAACACACACAATACCGCCACAATAATTGCTTCAGAGTATTTAATAATTTGTAAAAAAAGTCGATATTTTACCTTAGGTTGTTAAATATAAGGATAATATGAAAGGAGGGAGCTTTAAATAGTGCCTGCTTAATATCCAACTACAGCTTAATTGTGAGATGGGAAAATATGTATATGTATGATGTTTAGTGATTCAATGAATTATTCATAGTATTTTAGATTTTACTGTAGAGAAGTATGAATGAAAACTGAAATTCTATTTGTTCGAAAAATCTGATCCGTATTCTTTTTGTGTACAACGAAAAAAAGGTGGTTGTTATCATATTACACTATTGTGAAGCAATATTGGAAAATTTATGTTTAAAAAGAAATGGAACATAGCAATGTAACATTTAAAAAAGCCTAAAACTCATTCACAATATTCTCCAACTAAATGATTTTCTCGTGCTTAAAACCAATGCTATTTATTAAAAGGAACCGGTGAATTCCTTTTTTATATACTTTTATATAAATAAAAATGTGTATCCCATCATATAGAAATTATAAAAATTGAGACTATAAGAACATCTAAACCAATTTTCGATATAAGCCATGAAAAATTATATTTTTTAACTAAAATATTTTCTTTCTAGAATTCTCATGACCATTTATTTAATTGAAAATAGCATCATTTCTACAATTTACTACAATTCTAATGATGAAATATTTTCACCTAAGAGTACAAAAGAATTAGAAAATTTTTTAATGCTAATAAGAGTATTATTTTTTAAATCACATAACCGTGACTCCCGTCCCCTTTGAACGCTACTTTTCCGCGTTTTAGTGACTTGGAGTTCTAGAAGTATTTATTTTCGACCCACCCTACTATACACCCCTCTGACAATTACTATTCTGATGACCTACTAATTCACCGGTCTCCCCTTCTCAAATCAGCATTAAAAAAGGCCTCATTTTAGAAATTATTAGCCCTGTGATTGTCGATTGTCACAGTCATCTGTGAACACTATGTGTTCTGTCGTAGCTATCCTTTTAAAGCTTTTTGTATTCAATAAATGTGACATGTATTAGAATGAGTGAACATGAAACATGTGTTGCATGTATTATGCATTTTAAGTAGCTGTAATTATTATTATATTATTTATCTTGTATGTATGTCTTTCACGGCAAAATTTTTACTGAACAAAATCAAAGTTAAAACATTCAAATTCAAGTATAGAAATATCGACCTTATCAATGTTACACTGGTTTAATTTATGAATGCATCTTAATAATTGTATCACTGAAAATTTAGATACTTTCATAATTAATTTAAATAAAAAATCCTGTATATGATTTAGAATTCGAATATTTGTTTAAAATAATATTAGAACTTTTTCAAATTTAAATTCACGTGATTAAAGCTCGAAAAATATAAATGTATATATAAAACTCATAAATCGACGTAATTATGTATGTAAATAATGTAATTCATAGTTTAGTTAATGAGTCTAAAAATAACTCGATTATTTAGCTTAATAATGAGTATGAAGTGTAACTTACCGCTATCTGAAGTTCCTTCACCTGCAAAGTCGTGTCGAAAACCGCTCCACCAATAACCACCTTGAAAAAAATAATAAAAGTAATGTAAACGAGTTATTAAATAATATATTCTCTGGTGAGAATGTAAAAAACATTAGCTAGTTTATCTAAACGTTAGATATCTGTAATAATGATTTGGATTTGTAATCTAATATTTCAGTAGAGAGTATACAAAAAGTTGACAAAATAATGTTCGACATTTGCTTTACAAGAATATAATTTTTAAAAATAAATAAATCCGGCAATCTGTTCCAACTCATTGAATTTTTTTTTGAAAGATTTTATCCATACTTTTTTAATATCTTAATTTTATATATATATTTTAGAATTAATTTCCTCAATTACTTACAGGTTTGCCCTTTAATCCAGATGGTTTCAAAACGTTAGAATTATTCTCAATAGAGAGATTTCGAGCTATTTCTGCTGCAACTTTTGCGTTGTTTTTAATCAAGGCTATATCTGTAAATGGCAAAAATGCAAATTATATATTATTTTCATGTTTTCAATTTTGAGAATTACTCACTGGCTTGAACAGATCGGCCAGCCGTAAGCTCAGCAATTTCTTGTAGAAGAAAGGGAGTAATTTCTTTCCCAGAAATATTCTTTTCTTTTGCTTTCTTTAGAGCTTCCTGTATACTTTTTTCTATTTCATCCGGGTCTAAAGCATGAGTCTCTGGAATAGGAACTGCCAAAAGCATTCCGGTATCAAGGTTTAATTTTCTCTGCACTTCAATTAAACGAGCTGCTTCTTCAGAATTTGTCACTCTCATTGGAGCTCTTATTTTATCAAAAGTTTCCCGGCAGTAAAATGCAGGAAAGTTGTTGGAGTCACCAATTGTTACAACTGGCACACCTTCTGTTTCCTGAAACATAGTTATTTCTTTCTTAAACTTTATAACCATCTAATTTGATAATCATCCCAAATTGTTGCTCGTAAAATTAATTTCTTGCAATATTTATAATATTAAAAATATTTGTAGCGGTAGTGTATACTAACCAAGTATTCAAGAGTCTTGGGAATATCAAGAATAGCTTTAATTCCTGCACATACAACAGCAACAGGAGTTCTACTAAGTTCCATCAAGTCTGCACTAACATCAAAAGTAATTTCTGCACCACGATGTACACCTCCAATTCCTCCAGTAGCCATAATTTGAATACCTGCCTGTTTAGCCATCAACATCGTACCGCAAACAGTAGTACTTCCCATCAATTTTCGAGAAATCACAAATGGAAAATCTCTTCGAGAACATTTTACTACATTCTGACGAGAGGTTTGGGACAATCGTTCTATTTCTTCTTTATTAATTCCAATGTGCACTTTTCCATCTAAAATTGCTATCGTTGCTGGTATTGCACCCTAAAATAATACAAATTTTATCTTAAACAAAAACTACTCAATCACAACTTAAGAAATGGAAGAACGTGTTTTCAATTAAATTATCCAAATTAAATTTATAATTTGGCAAAAAAATATTCTCTCCTACAAATTATATATTTTCAACTCAAATTATTAAAAAAGATATGGGAAAATAATCAGATCAGATTAAAAATCTTAGACTGGATCTTCTGCAAATTTTCTGGAAAAGAACGTTCTGGGTTCGATAAAAAATTTGCCTCTTCTGTTGGACTACTCGAGGCACAAATGCAAAACAAATAAATAAAAAAACTTACATTTTTCCGAACTGCATCTTCCACTTGCAATGCAGTTTCCAAATTTTCAGGATAAGGCATTCCATGCGTTATTATTGTCGATTCCAATGCCACAATCGGTATTCCATTGTCCTTTGCCTCCAACACGTGAGAACCGTAAACAAAAACATTCTGGTTCCTCGTATTTTGAATCGCTGACCATTGAAAATACCTACAATATTTTACTGCCTTCACAGTTTTTACGTTTCTGACTGTTAAGAGATGAATATTCATATTAAAATTAAGTTAAATATCACTTTATTTCACTCGCAAATAGAAACAATTAACACTAGCGTCAACAACCGGAACCGCTACATCCGAATGACACGAAACAACTGAACCGAACGGTGTGAAGTTGCGCAGAGGTTTTGAATTTTTAATCACGTGACTGAATAATCGCAATCGAGTGCAATATGGCGGTAAATTTGAAAGAATTGATACAATACTATTTTTACTCAACAAGAGAGTTTAAGAATAACATGTTACCGGGAAAAATTACGTTTTTAGCTTATTTTAGATGAAATCCTTCCTAAACTATAATTTTTAATTTTAATTTTATCTTTTTAAGCCTTATTTTTAGATATAACCTACTTTCGGAGCCTAGTGAAATTAGCTTACTATCCAGAAAAAATGTATCCTGTGAATGCACCTTTAATTGTTTTAATCAATCGTATTTCCGTTGTATGTATTTGTACATAATGAAAATCAACACATTGACACATTGTTATATCCCATTACATATATTTAAGATAAGCGGTACCAGCTCTACGAAAGAGGGGAAAGAAGTATTTCCTGTACGTTTTTTGTTGGATGTAAATTCAAATCGTTGTGAAACATGCTAATGAGTTTTTAAAGCCTGAGGCTGAATATGCCAACTCACTGGTCAGTGTCATAACTGTTGGACTCTTCATCTTTTAAAGCATTTTCTACTGTACATACGTAAAAAGAAATAAAACATGGCCAGCAAAATATCCAAATCTAAGGAAATTGGTTTCTTTGCAAAGTTATACTTACGGAGTTACAATGCTATACAGACATTAGGGTAAGCTTGTATTTTTTATTTTCTGTTAACAATTACTTAACTTGTATAAATAATAATTTGATAAATTATGAATGGATATAATTTTATTGTAGTTCTATCATAGTTAAAAAATGTTGTCTTTTAGCGATAAAATATGTAAATGTTAATTGCTATTTTTCTAATCCGTAAGTTACTTTTTCACTTTGTTGTTTTTTGTATCATATGTTAATTGTGTAATTACAGAAAGTAAAATCTAAAATACATATAACATAATACAAAATATTTTTTCATATCTTTTAATTGTATTATTTTATATTCTGAACATTATTACAATGGAGTCATTCTTTTTCAGATGGAGTTTAATTTTGTATCTTCTTGTATCATATTTTATATCTGGAAAACGTGAAATCACATTATGGGAAACTGTAAAAACATCAGTTATAGTTTTCCAAAATGCTGCTGCTTTAGAAGTATGTTCCAAATTCTTTCTTTTCCTTATTTCGAGTATTTTAATACTCCTAAATAAATTAAAGATTATTTACATTCCTTAAAAAATTTTGCTAATTCATTACATTCTCATAAAAGAAACGGCAGGAAATTCTAGTATTAAATTTTGCTTGGTAAGAAACTGTGTAGTTGTAATATATTACTTTGATGACGAGTTGTTTTTTTTACTTAAATTCTTTAACGTTTCTAATCTTGCGTTTTGAAATCGTACAATTATTTTAAGCAATTCAATTATTAAGTCATAACAATTTTTCTACAAGAAGTATTAATAAAATATACTTACTGTTTACTAGATTGTGCATGCCGTAACAGGACTTGTTCCGTCAAATCCTATAATCACGATTTTCCAAGTTTTAAGTCGTCTTATGGTAGTTTGTGGTGTTCTACTTGCAACGCCATCTGATTTTGCCGCAGCTTCGCCTGGACTTCCCTTGGCTCTTTTGGCATGGTGTATTACGGAAATAATTCGTTATGGTTATTATTTTATGAACCTCATGGGATACGTACCATATTTTCTTGTATGGCTTAGGTATGTTCTTTTATCTGTAAATTTACAAATTAAGTTTAGAACATAGACTCAAACTAAAAATGATTTTTCTTAACTTAGATATACCACTTTCATCATACTCTACCCCATCGGAATCACAGGAGAACTTTTATGCATGTATGCCGCCAAAGTATATGCCATCACTACACCAGACGCATGGAGTTACACGCTACCCAATACTTGGAATTTCACATTCAGCTATCACTATTTAGTAACATTCGTGATGCTGCTTTACATTCCTCGTAAGATTTGTATTCATTTACATATTCATCAATATCAATTTTTGTGACAAAATTAACTGAAAATTTCAGAAGAAATCTGCGAAATCTGGAAATTTTACTAATTAAGTCTATAAAAGTTCCTCAGAAATTTAATAGTGGATTTTAATTATACTTCAGAAAAAATATTTATAATATTATCTTTTGTTTTGTATTTTCTGTTTCAGTTTTCCCGCATTTATATTTACATATGTTTGCTCAAAGAAAAAAGATTCTTGGACAAGCTTCAACATCAGCATCTAAAAAAATCCAGTAAATTGTGCATTTACTAATCGTTATCTATTTTTATAAGGGTTATATCGGTCATTTTATGTATTTTAAATTTAAAATAAAACTTTTGTAGTATAAATAATTAATACACATTTTACAAACTTTTCCGACTGCTTGTTTCTTAATTATTTTATGTATATTAGAATCTCGTGCATGCGACAAATAGGTTCAAAAGCTGTTAAACAACTTGAAACTGTAAGAATATTATCTTTTTTCTAAATTGTGAAAATTAAAACTAGTTGCTCTACATTTTTCGCTCGAATTTAAAAATACCAAATTAAAGAATTGCGATAGAAATTAATTAATTAAATTAAAATCGATGATTCCCTACTATACATTATATTTTTAAAAAATTAAGTCACTAAACTAATTAATAAGACATTAAATGATTTATAATACTTTTATTTAAAGATTTGTACAAAATACTTATGCCTGGTCACCTGTGGGCATCGACTTGATAATATCAGAATTACCAGGATCGGTAATGGAAAGGGTACAGACTCTGAAGTATTTTCCGCACGCGGTTCCCAACTCAATGTTGTTGCCGGTATAATGATGGACACCGGTCTTTGCTAACATAGCGTAGTACTCAATCTCAGATTTCCTGCAATCAGAAAAAATAAAAAATGTTGGCTAAAACTTCACGAGTCTTGTAAAATAAAGCCTACTGCACTTACTAGCAGTAGGAAGAGACTACTCCGTAGGACTCCTTTGAGCAAAATAAAGTTACCAGTAACAAGGACATTACAAAATGTTATTGTTATGTCATTAGCGAAAAACAAATTTAAGTATGAAAGAAAGTCATAACATGAAACCGTTCGTAACTTTCATAAACTTGATTTCAATGATAGAAATCCTTCAATCTTTAGATGTTGAAATTTTTTCGAATTTTAGAACTTTCACGCCTTCGGAGACGAGATAAAAATAAACCATTTTATTTTATTAGAGGTCCATTAAACAAGATGGAATATATATAAAAATTGTAAATTTGAATGAATAATGAATTTAGACATCCTTATCACTTGATATAAAGGAGTACTACATCTCAGTCTCACCTTAGGGGTGGTGTATTGTTCGCTATTATAACTAGCTTAGCCTTTCCCTGACGGAGAGATTTGAGAGTCTGCTTGTAGCCTAGTACGTATTTTCCAGACTTCATGACGAGAGCAAGTCTGGAGTTGATGCTCTCCATCGCCTTTTTCTGTAAACAAGGGACAGGATACCTCAGTCAATTTTTTTTTTAAGTGTATATTGCATTTTGACAAAAAAAAAAATAATTGTTTCTAATTATATGACTTAGCATTTCAACAAAAACCTTCACACACAAATCAAGCATAAAACTGCTTTAAAATCTAATAAAATTATTCCACAATAAAAAGTATATACACATATGGTCAAATATTCTGAAATTGTCTTTTTTAAGTTAGATTTAATTTTAAAATTAATAAAAATGAATATATGAGTTTTTTTTAATCTTCAACATAACCTATAAAAGCACGTGGTCAGAAATTAAATCTTACCTGTTTCTTTTGGGCAACCATTGTGTCGATTTTTTGTTGTCTAAGACGTACTGAGAGCTATAAGAAAAGAAATACAACTAATTTTAAAACATAATTCTTCACTTTCATTAAATAATTTGACAAAATACGATGAACTTTCACTGTAAAACGTACCTGGTTGCACTCTAAACGTGGAAAGAAATAGACAGACAGGACAGATATAGAAAAGGACGACGAAAACCACAAAATGGCTGTCTAATGTTAAGTCTTATCCACACGTATCAAATACGATAATATGATTGGACAAAGAAAACTATCCATCTCTAGTGCGCTTGTGTTGACTTCCTGTTGAAGAAATTCTGTCATTGGTTGTAATCTGGCGCGCGATTCAAAATCGAATTGAATTAATTTGATTTTGAATCGCGCGCCATATTTTGACCAATGACAGAAGTTCTCCAGCAGGAAGCCAATGCAACTCACAAGCGTAGTAGCACTTTGGGGAACACTACCTGACAAAAAACACTACTGAAAAAAATCTGTTGTGCTTTGTGTAAACAGCCTGGGAGCTTTTCCACGTCAGATAAATCAAAAACACAAAGACTCAAGATCAAAACGTTAAAATTTTCCAAAATTTTTCGGTGACGTATGTGAAAAGAGAGAATGTCTAAAAGTGCACGTCTTTCATCACATAATTGATCATAAAATTTGTCATGCCAATGTCACTTATCAAATTTTTATCTCGCATTTCGCATGTATTCAAGATTTTTATCCTCAAAACATATGAAAAGGTGTTTCTCATTAATCCTATCCAAATAGAATGCAAAATGCATCTTTCGTATTCCTATTTGTAAAAAATTCTCGTATTCTTCATCTTCATATAAATGTTTGTCATTTTTATTGTTATTGTTTTGTTTTTGTTACGATAACTATAATATGTATTCTGAAAACAGATATTTCTTCTCCTTTTTTTTAAATTGCGTGAAACAATTTATCGAAAAGAATTTTATATAATCTTTATATTTTAGCGAAGTAGATAAATTTTTGAGTTTAGCAAACAATTTTTCACAAAACCTTAAATCAAAGAAACTTTTTCAAAATTAAGCAGTATTGGGAAATTTAACTTGAATGAACTATCTAATCAATTTATTTTACATCATATTTCTTTGAAGTGAACAAATATTTAATTTAATAAAATGCTTTTTCATTCAAAGAAACTTTTGCTTTCGGTCTATATAAAATAAGTTTTTCCTTTTCATTTTTCTAAGAAATATTTTTCTCTTTATGGAATATGTGAAATGTTCTCTGAAATAATCATCGTTTCATTGTACGATGCATATAGTCCTATATTTTACCTTTTAGCAAAATTAAGGATGGAATTAAGGTGTCAATTCCAATCCTACGCTTGGGGAAAATGCAGCAGTGATAGTATTGTTGCTACATTGATGAAGCCGTCCAATCCCGATGTTATATTGGATGAAAAAACACCATATGCTGAACTTTGGATGGGTACTCATCCCAATGGTCCATCATTCTTAAAGAATGAAAATAAATTATTAGACGAGTATATCAAAGAAAATAAAGATGTTTTAGGTAATGCGGTCTTAGAGAAATTCGGGCCACAATTACCGTTTCTTTTCAAAGTATTATCTGTTAACAAAGCTCTCTCGATTCAAATACATCCAAATAAGGTAAATTGATTGTAAGCGTACGTTTATGGGCTTAGAAATAAGTTTTTAATGTCTTAAACATTTAATATTATTTCCGGTAGAAATAAGTAATTCTGGATTCCTCTTTTTAGAAACAAGCTGAAGAATTGCATCAGTCGCAACCTAACATTTATAAAGATGCTAATCATAAACCTGAGATGGCAATTGCACTCACACCATTTGAAGCTCTATGCGGTTTCCGTCCAATAACAGAGATAAAAAGTTATCTGCAAGCCATTCCAGAATTACGTGCCATCATAGAAGAAGATATTATTCTAGAGCTCACGACAGTTCCGGAAGCTCATCATAATGTCAGTCTAAAGAAATGCTTCCAAAGTCTAATGAATTGCGACGAAAGTATCATAGCTCAGCAGTTAAAAAAATTTATCGATAGAATATCTAGTCTGGGTAATCTTATAAAAATTTATTGCTTTAAACATAAAGAAAAACTACGATTTGTTTATTGTTTCGTTATTATTAGTAATAATAAGAACAATATATAATTAAATTTCAGAACAATTTACCAGACAAACATTAAACGCCAATTTACTGGAACGTTTATACGCCGATTATCCAGGGGATGTTGGTTGCTTCGGAATATATTTCTTTAATTATATAACTTTACAACCAGGTGAAGCCATGTATCTTGGACCAAATGAGCCACATGCTTACCTTTCGGGCGGTATGAATATTCTAGAATCGATATTAAGAAGTTTTTAGAAAATTAAATGTTGTTAACTTTGCTTTTATTCTCTAATATTAAAAAATACCATTTTCTAGATTGCATTGAGTGCATGGCGTGTTCCGATAATGTCATAAGAGCAGGACTAACGCCAAAACTAAAAGATACAAAAACTTTAATAGAAATGTTGAATTATAAATGTGAGCCTGGCTCTGAGAAGCGCTTCCAACCATCTCGAGAGGACGAATGTACAGAAATTTTCCGTCCTCCAGTACCTGATTTTGCAGTGACTAGAATCACGGTAATGTTTTCCTATCTTAAAATTTCTTTGAAGTAAAAACCATTTTCTTAAATATTAATGTGATTCAATGATCCCAATTTTTTCATTAAGAAATAAAAAAGTTAAAAAATTGAAATATAAAAAAAATCTTTTAATATTATAGATACCACCTGGTAGAGCAACCTACACTCTAATTCCAAGAACAGTAGCAAGTATTTTGATAATAGTGAATGGAAAAGCAGAAATTATGTCTTCGTTGCCAAATATTCTCAACCGCGGATCAGTTCTCTTTATTCCAGCAAAAGAACGTATTAATATCAAAGTTCTTTGCGGTTGTCATCCTATGCTGATGTTCCAAGCCTTTGCGAACTTGTAAAAAAGTCTTCATATAAATTTTATCTTTAAACGTTTTCCACTTTATGGAGTCTTCCTTTGTTTACAGTCGACCTTTGAAAGATCGAGCTTATCTTAATGTTTGAGGGCCAATCAATTAGAAAACTAAGTGTTTGTATGGTCTTTTTTGTCAAAACAGCAGTCCAAGCAGTCTTTATTGTAGAACCTAATAGTATATATTCTACTAAGTGGAAAACCTAAAGTAATATTTAAAAAGTTAACTTAAGTTAAAAAAAATTATTGTTTTATATTGAATGTATATGTACGTTCGATGAAAGAAAATAAAGATTTATTTATAAAAATAAATGTCCTCTTGTATTTTCTTCTAAATGGTTTGTAGCTATTTTACATATATAGACATAACAAAAAGTAATTCGCCATCCATGAAAATAATAATTGTAAAAATATTTTCTTAACTTTGGACTTGGAAATAGATTAATCGTCAGAATCATATTTTGTCTCCACTGGCTTCTCTTCCTCCTTATAATGCCTATATTCTGGCTTCAATTCCCACATATTTCTGTGTGGGTTTTTCAAATTGTAATTACACACTTCATTCAATATCTCTTTTAGATACACCTAAAAAATATTAATTTGTTAATATTGTGTCAAAATAGCAATCAAAACTTATTAGTTTTTCTTTCTTTCAACATATTAAATTTATTATTATATCTTTATTATGATAACAAAACTTACTATTGGTTGCCGAGTAATTTTCACGAGATCCCTAATGTTATAATACTGATGCTTCTCAAAGGCAGCGAAAAGCATGTCTTGAACGGCTTCTTTATCATCACGCATCTTCTTTCCTTCAGCTTTCTTCTTCTCAGCATATTCAATCTGAAATATAAGAATTTTTATTCATATACGTATCTAAAATTGTATTGTATTTATCGGTACATTAATATTTCAACCTTATTTCAGTAAATACTTACATTGTGTTTATGATCGGAAACAGGTTTGAAATTTTGAACTACTCTGTCTAATTGTTGAACTTGTCTTAGAGGAACAGAAGCTTTTTTTATACTCTCCCGTTTAAGTTTCATGTAGGTTTTATCGGCTAAAATCAAATTTTGGGATTAACACTCGAAAAAAATATTATAAGCTTAACAATATCACAGTAAAAATATTTAGATTATTGTACCATATGGACGACATTCTAGCTTTTGCACAATCCTTCCTTCCATAAATAACTTTTCAATTTCTGGAACAATTTCATCAGTACCATTTGTAGCTAAAACAAAATAATAACAGATAATCACATGCAATTTAAAACCCCGATGTAACGATTTTATTTGTAGTTGTAAAGGATGAAAAAATGTCTGGAATCGAAATAACTGCCCTACACTTCTATCTAAACACTTTTATCTTTTGGAATTATCTTTTTCTCCCTACTCATATACAAGTATATGTATACATCTAGATTCCATTTAGATATATAGAAGATATAATAGATTTAGATTACTAACGTGTAATATGTGAGAAAACACCAAGCGTTTGTCTGGTTACAGTAGTTACATCAAGCTTGTGTTCCTTTGGAATATCTCCTTCTCCTTTCTCCTTTAACGCTAAAACTGCTTCCGACAATTTTAAAGATACTTCAGCCTTCTGTCCTTGATTTCTAAAACAATGTTAGCCCAGAATTGAAATGATAATTTTCATTTTTCATTATTTTATAAAAAATTTCTAATTTCAAATGAACTTTAAATGCTTTAAATATAGTTTGACATTTGAATATGACATTCATACGACATATACGAATAAGCACATAAAACTAATTTTAATTGAAACCATTGAAAATTTACAAAATATTATTAAGAAATATAATTTAAAATATACTTAAATTGTTATTTCTACAACGAAGTTCATATTTAGAAATGAAGTTTACAAATTAAACTTACTTTAAGATCTTCAGTTTGCCAACTTCTATATTGCCAGGTGCTTTTTCCCACTTATTTGCAATATATTTTGGCACTTTTACGAGCCAAACACCACGTCCTGCATTACTTAAATCTAAATCTTTTTCTGCATGTGGCATCGACATTTCTTAACAACAGAGGTGTGAATTGTAAAACTGATTGAATACTGAAACTGAATGTGAAAAGACTGAAAGTGAACGAAAGTCGTTTGCAAGTGTTTGCAAGGAGGGAGCCAAGCGCGCAGGGAGCCAACTTTGAGAGCACTGCGCGCGCAGCGCGTGTTGGCTTGTCACTGGTGACATTCTGCCATTGGCTGTAATCTGGCGCGCGATTCAAAATCGAATTAAATCAATTCGATTTTGAATCGCGCGCCAAATTTTAACCAATGGCAGCACACATTGGCTTTCCGCTAGAGAAATACTTCCATTGGTTAACATTTTGCGCGCGAGATTCAAAATCAAATTGCACATCAACTTTCAGCCAACGGCAGAATTTCTCCAACGGAAAGTCAGTGAGCACTCTCAGGGCCGTCGAAAAAGTAGCCAGGGGGGGCATTAAGGGAGATTGTGCCCCCCTCGAAATGAAAAATAAAAAATATTTCTGTAGTAAGTACCAATGAGACTGCAGACTGCAGTTACATTTTTGGCCAGAGTATTCAGTATTCAAGAGTATTGAAATATGTATTGCAAATGCGGAAATGCCTGTGTCTTGTTTAACTTTAATCAGGGTTGAGTCTTGTTGAGTCAGAGAGTCTTGGAAACTTTATATTATGTCGAGTTCATAGGTTCAACCATGGAGAATAGACATAAGGAGACCAAAGTAATGTAACGCAAATTAAGAAAATTTTTCGGGAAGTACACACCGCCTGAACTTCCCGTGCGTGGCGCTAGTATGAACTCATGATACAAAAATGTCCGCCTACTCGAAAGTACAATAATATAACCTCAAATTTGCTCAAATCAATAGTTATTCAATATTATTTATGAAATGTATTGGGCAATGTATTAAATAATCATTAATTTAAAGGCATAATTTTCTATGCAAGTGTAAATGTGGTCATACATTGTTTGAAAGTCGTACGAAACTTAAGGCAGGTAAATAATGAATAAACCTATATATAATATAGTAAAATAATTTCCACTATAATTAAACTCATATTATTTTATGATAAGTTCTTTTTATTGGTACAAAAAAGATAAGAAAAGATTAAATTAAATTATGAATAGCAACATTGATTGTGAATAATTACGATTATTTTGTATTTTTGTAATATTTTACACTCATAAAAGCAATATACTGAACAAATATATTGTTTAGTCATAAAATAGCTATAATATACTGAACTTACTTAAATTATAATTTGCTTTCTTTTTTATTATATTTTATTATTTGCAGAACTAATGGCCCAAGCGACAGAATTTACTTTCAATCATCTCAGGGAGCAGTTACATTTAATATGTTACCCCCAGATCGTGAATGGGGAATACTTAGAATTGACGAATTCCCTTATATTGCATTTTTGAATATGGAAGATTGTGTTACCAAACGGAAAATAATAATTAGAGAGAATTTGGACATTGAAATATATTTCAATGAGAAACTTTGTTCTTATATTCAAGTGAAGAGACTGAAAAATGTGAACGATGTCAATCAGGTTTTATTTCACATAAATAAATTTTCATGTTAATATTTGGAACAATTTTGATGTGGAATATGAATTGTAAATATGTAAGGTCATTCTACTTTCGAATTTTTTTATAGTACTTTTTCAAAAGTAGTGGTTTTAATTGCGTAATTTTCCTTTTTTTAAGACGTATACTTATACAACATTTTTTTACATCATGCCATTACAATTATAACATTGTATTTTAAAATTCCGAATTTTATAAATAAGTGTACTTGTACAAGTAGATTTTATTTGCGTATTTTAAATTGATTTTATATCAATAAATCATGTTTATATACATTTTTTACACATTTTTATAAAGTAGGTTTAATATTTACAGATTTATAAAGTAATTTGAAGTGTAATTAATATGCGACGTGCTGAATGAGATTTACATTGTACAGCACAAGCAAAGAAGTTTATAAAAATAAAGGTATATAAATTAATAAAGACATTAGCATTATGTGAACAAATTTTGTTTTATTATTTAAGCTTTTTGCTATCTATTTATTACATATTTTTCAGACTTCAATTAGAACTGGTAACATTATATAGTATAAACTGGAAGATTATTCGTCAACTGGTATAACTGTTGAGTTGTTAAAATATAAAGATTTTAATAACTTTATAAAACTATATGGAACTATGCGTAAATTTATCTGAATTAATAAAAAAGTGGTTAATTTACAAACATTTTTGATATAAAGCTTTTTCGAATTATATAATATAATCTCTCTCCCTAAGATGTATCGTTGTCACACGAAATATAAATTATGATAAACATACATGTTTTGTCACAGACTCCGAAAATAGAAGACCAGTCATCTTCTTCCATGCCATATCTTTGAAATTTTCTGAACAATAAAAAGTAAAAACGCAATGCTCACAAAAGGAATACTGGCCCATAGGCAATTCTTAAACAATGAACACAATGCAGGTACATATTTTCAGTCGCAAGAATCAAAGAATAAGGCTTCTCTACAGCCAGAATCTCTCTAGAGCGAACTTTTCGAGTACTAGTAACCACATTTCTTCTAAATTTATCATTATATCTCACAGCCAAAGCGTCAGTAGCACACGAAATTTCATTCTTTGGTTTAATCGAAGGAACAGGTGGATCGGTATCAGGTATTTCTTACACTTTCATCCTAAAAAATAATAATACTATCCTATTATAAATCTATAAATAAAAAGTTTAAGTTTATAGAAATAATAATTATTTTTATATATTAATAATTAATAATTCTTTGCCTACCTTTGGTATGCGAAACAAATTTCGCAAGGTAACATTTTCCTTTTTGCTTTGATACGGTTTGTAATTACAAATCGCACATCTGCGATCCCGGTAAGAAGGAGTTGATTGAAATGAATTGAAATGATTTCGAAAGTGTTCAAAAACGACATTGCTTTCAATTAAAAGTGTTGTGAATTTGAGCTAAATTGTGAACACTTCAATGCAGATCAATTGTGTAGAATTGAATTTATATTGAAATGTTGACAATTGTATGTCAAGGAAAGGATTAAATTGACTGCAATTGCCTTAGAGAATTAAACAGAATTAATTTGACTTCAAATCTATCACTCTCGTTAGAATTAGAATGCGCTCATTTTTGGCAGAATTAAATTGACTTCAAATCAATTACGTCCGTGAAAATTAAAACGTGTACATTTTTGGTCGCGATATTTAACAGGATTGAAACGATAACAAACGTAAATCGGTAAAACGAATTGAAGTGTTTACATTCAAAAATGACATTGGTTGAGATTAAAAGAGTTGAAAAATCGCCCATATTCCAACTCATTTCTATCTAGTTCAATCAACTCCTTCTTACCGGGATACTTATTATTATTTGCTTTCCGCTTATCACTCTGAAAAGAAGTATAACATTAAAAATTACAATCATGATTACAATTATAATTGTAAGTGATTAGTAACTTCACAACAAGTTGACAATAATTTCAATACCATTCACACATTTGCATATACCGTATATTAAATTTAATTTATGTTACAGAATTAATATAAAACCATATTAAAATTAATATATACGTATATTTATATAAAATATATATTAATATTAACATACCGTATATTAATTTTAATATGGTTTTATATTAATTCTACAACATAATGGTATATTAAGTTTAATTTACGGTATATGCAAATGACTTTACAAAAAGTATATTAAATTTCGATCAGTTTTTTTTAACAGAGTACCGTTATTATCATTTAAAGTAAACGAAATTTCAATAAAAGTATTTTACTTACCATTTCGATATTACACTTTCACTTTTAACAGAATCTACATTTGCACAAGACCAATTGACAAGACACAAGATTTGAGCTAGGTTATATTATTGTCATTTTCAAATAGGCAGACATTTTTGTATCATGAGTTCATACTAGCGCCACGCACGGGAAGTTTAGGCAGTGTGTACTTCCCGAAAATTTTACTTATTTTTCGTGAAGTCGATGTACAGGACTTTGGTCTCCTTATGTCTATTCTCCATGGGTTCAACCATCGGTATGCGACCACCATATTAGATTTCCCATGAATTTCCCCCACTCAATCTAGAAACATATGTGAATCTGTGTCTGTAATTGTATTTGAAACAATTTGAAATACATATGTAATGTTATTTAATTAATCCAATATTAAGAACAACGAAGTATATTTTCATGAAGTATATTTTGTTCAAAGGTTAAAAAAAATGATATTTTATTCATTTTTGTGACGTCAGAAGGAAAAAATGACCCATACGTAAAAAATTACACATTTTATTGCAAGCACAACTTTCCTAGTTCGTAGTAAGTTGATTATTTATGAATCACGCTTATATAAAGTAGAAAATATTTATAAAATTAATAGAAAAAATACTAAATAATTGCCCTTTTTCGAAGTCAAAAATCTTTTAAAAAGTGTGAGTTAAAAAGAAGGCGGAAAGCTTTACATTGTTGCCAAATATCATATATTTATGTATGTATATATATACCTATATGGTTTGATATGGTTTGGTTGAACTGGTTGAACGCTTGAACACTTGAACGCTGATGACGCTTACCGCTTACTTTGGTGAACACTGAACGGTTGTAGTTGGTGTAGTGTTGAACATGGATAAACAGTCGCAAAATCAAGTCGCATTTGCGTTGTATACACACTAGGTGTAAAGTTTACCTTTGGTACAACTGCATTTATTTTGATTGCTCCCAAAAGAAGTTTTGTGAAATTCTCGTTTTCTTTAAGTAAAAAGTATTGAGGCGACTGATAATTTTCAATGTCAATTGATGTCAAGTGAGTGAACTGTGGATTATAATACGTTTCCATGCGTCGTGGCCAATATTTCTTCAATTTAGAGCAGTTTGGAGTATACGCATCGGTTATCACTGGTCACCATCGTTTTACCTAAATAAGTGCAAGGATCTTACTGATTAAGTAAGTAATTATCCAAAACAGATATTTGCAACATTTTATCCATTGTTATGACATCAATTTATTCTATCGTAACATCTACGCTTACAATTTTAAAGACGTAGAAGCCAAAGTAACCTTCATTTTACATTATCTGGCGTAAAAATGTATGTATGTACTTATACTTAACCTTTATGAAGCGTGTTTCTATTCAAAGCTGGTGATTATGAATCTAACACCATAAAAAATTTTTTGAATTACTGTAACTATAATTTATGTTGTATAATAACAATAACATTTGCACATTTTGTGTTTATAATTTTATGTGATTTCTTTCTAGAATTCTAGATTCATGAAAGCAGAGCTTTAGATTTTCCCGTTATATATACATGCTGATGAAAATCTAGGATTATATTTTTTATTTCAACTCATATAAGATAAAAAGAAACTAACAGAACACAAAATACCTGATTTATGAATATTTAGACTTACAGTTTCAATTTTTTGTGTCAAAGTTTTTATAAGAATTAAAAGGAAGGAAAAGAATAATGATAGCGTGATACATTATAGATGTATAATTAATATAATGTTTTTGAATTAATAATATCATTAAATTAAACGTTTCCAGTTCACTCAACATTTGGTACTCTGCACAATGCAATTACGAATATTATGAAATGTTCGTCTTGATTCCTGTCTTTTAATGGGAGTATGATCCAGTGTCTAAGGACTACTTTAATTGCCTTGAGTTTCAAAACGGGTGCAAAATGCCACCAAAACAGAGAAAAATAGCCATTATGGGTTACAGATCAGTAGGTGCGTAATCAATATTATTTAATCTTATATATGTTTATGAATTAATTTTGATTTGATTATTAATTAGCTAGAAATATTTGTTGTTTTTATTTTTACAGGAAAATCGTCACTTAGTATACAGTTCGTCGAGGGACAATTTGTGGATTCGTATGATCCCACTATTGAAAATAGTAAGAAAAGAAGTACCTGTATCGTCTTGCACGCAACTTCACAGATATCTAATTTCACCGTTAGTATTTCCCGCATGCCCTGTAACATCCTGCATCCTTCTAAATAGCTTCCAATTCTATATTTTCTTCTTATTATCCTGGTGAACGAAATGTGTATAAAGGTGTGAATTATAATTTCTAAAAACTATTTGCAATTTTGATTGATAACTTTAAAAGTTTATTTTTTTCAAACGAGCTTTTCATTTAATCCCATAATCATGCCTTATTCATTCTAAAATCACATTGTTCCTCCATTTCCAAGGGCTCAATGACCAACGTTGTTATTCTCAAATTTGTATGCAATCTAAAAGTAGAAACACTCAAAAGTCTACATTATAAAATGGGAAAATGGTGAAGGAGTTTTAAAATTTTTGTGAGTTTCTCATAAAGAGGAACGATTTTACTTTTGTTACAGCTTTTACGAAGACGACGCGTATCAATAGCCAAGATTATGAACTCAAATTGGTCGACACAGCTGGTCAAGATGAGTACAGTATATTTCCCGCCCAGTACTCGATGGACATTCATGGCTACGTCCTAGTGTACAGTATAACTAGTGCAAAAAGTTTTGAAGTTGTGCAAATCATTTATGACAAATTGCTAGATATTACAGGAAAAGTCCAGTAAGTTTTTTCTTTATCATATCTAACATACGTTTGCCCCTTAAATTTTGTAAAATGAAGCTTAAGAAATAAGTATCTTTCCAGTGTACCTATTGTCTTAGTAGGAAACAAGACGGATCTTTATGTAGACAGAATGGTCACTACCGAGCAAGGAAAACGTTTAGCTGAGACGTGGCGTGCAGCCTTCCTCGAAACTAGTGCAAAACAAAACGAGGTACTTATAATAATTTAATTTGAACAAATATTTCTTAATTGTTTTGTTCTTTTAGAATATTGCTCTTATGTACCTCTTAGGCTGTTGCTGATATATTCCACACTCTTCTGACAGAGATAGAAAAAGCTGACGGCAACGTACAAGAAAAACAAAATTGCATTATTTCCTAAAAACTAGAACAAGGCATTTGAATAAATTGGCATTGACTTCACCCATAATCAATAAACATAAAAGAAAAATGATTATCACTCATACTTTGGTGCCATGAAGACTTGGATAAAAAGAGAATTCTTGAGCAACAGTTTGTAAATCTTTAATCAGTTTTTCAATTTGTAATCTATTGAAAATGACTATTCAATTTTGTGAATAAGTTCATTTACATTCTCATTCATTTGTGAGAACATAATCGTATTTCTCATCAAGAGAGCCCATAATTCAATATTCAGAATTAAGTTCTGAACTTGTAAACCAAAACCTGCCGTTATTTGACATTTTTTTATTACCCTCAACTCACAATTTAAGATTATTTTTGTATGAGAGCATGTTCGTGTCAATACGGTGTTCAAAAGTTCATAACTAAAGTTACTTTCATCTACATATTATAAATGATAAATTTTGAGTAATAAAAGTGATTAGGAGTCTACATTTCTAAAACATTATAAAATCTTTTTCAAATTTATGTTATTTAACGTAGAATTTTTGTATGAATTTAATTTTAAGAAATACAATAATAAGGAAAGTAACATGCTTCCTGCGTCAATTTTGGTGAAATGTCGTTTTGAAATGGATTTATTTTCTGTACATTTGAGTATTTTTACTTGAGACATTAAGCGCATTGCGTGACTTAGATTTGTGAAGAGCATAATTTTAACATGCAGATACAGGGGCGGATCCAGACAAGGGCTTTGGGGGGGGCCACGAAATAATTACCCTTCCCCCTCCATCAAGTTTTTGTATTTATAAGCTGCGTGAAAATTTCAAATCTGGGCTTTTGGGGGGGGCCAAGAAGCCGTGGCCCCCCCCCTGGATCCGCCCATGTGCAGATATGAATATTCTTTATCACTTCGTATGCTGTATGTACGTACTCTGTATGCAATGAAAACTGTAAATACGAAAACAATTTCTGACGTCAAGTGTAAACGCCAGAACATGTAAGAACCGTAAAATAAAAAAAGGAAAAAAATTAAAGCTGGCAATTTTTTCCTTTTATTACAAAAACCTATTTAAAAAATATGATTGATTAATTTAGATTAGGACAGAAAGAAAAATAAAAAAAACTTATCTGAACATGAAAGATACCATTTATTTATCATCTTTTGGGACAAACAAGTTTACAGGAAAAGGACACTTTGAATAAAACGCAACTGTCAATCAGTAGCAAGTTCAAAGACGTACATAAAATGAATTGTTATAATATAATCTTCGTCACCCTTGTTTGTTATCTGTCTTCTAAACAACATTATTATTTTCACAGCGTTACAAACGATCATAATAGGATTATAAACACTTCAAGATTTAAGAATAATACTCACAAATACATTTGCATCTTTCACAATGCCTAAATGTATCAATTATTAGCGATTAAGCACCTCGAAGTCTGAACAGAAAGTAGTTTAATAACTTCAGAGGAATTTCGACCGCGAAATATCACTTAAAAATTTGACAAAATCGACAATAATTACATAATAAACTAGAAAGATATTAACAGGAAATTTACAGGCAGATACTGTTAAGCTCAAATTTTACTTAACTCTACTCTTACAGAGCGCATTTATTTCTTCACTTATAGCACTCTTTAAAAAGTTGCGCTTAATTTTCTTTCTTTAAATTGACACTGAACGATTGGTAAACAACTATAAACAGAAAAGCGACGTCCAAACGCTTATCGTGCAATTTTTTCTAGCTAAGAAAGAACAGATCATATTTTTTTAACAAGAAGGATCGAAGTGTAACACGTATATGAGAAGACAAATGTCCAAATTTTTTGGGCAGGGCTAACCACAATATTTAAAAGACTTTTCGATTTTTTAAAATTTAAGTTGAAGTTTTAATTTCATTCTACAGTTTTCGAGAAGCTAAAATTTCTATCACAATAATTTATTGTAGTTTATAACTTTAAAAATTGAGAATTCATCTTATAAATCATTTTATTTTAATTTATAATTGCATATAATTTCTACTTTTGTCAACAATTATATAGCAATTCAAGCATTAGTCTTAGCAAAAGACTTGCGAGAATTAACTATACAGGTTTAATGTTTATTATCATGCCAAATATGTTTAAAATTAGAAGCTCATTCAATAACTTAAAATTGTAATTACACCAAAAATAAAAACAAATAAGTCGATTCATTGATTTGATTCATTGATCGCCATTCTTGATTAACAGAACTCAGACAAATCTTGAGTTTACAATTTGCAGTTAAATAAAATTAAACTTTTTAACTATAAAGACCAGTTTTGTCTGAATTCTAGTGATTAGCCTTGCGATTTAAAATAGTGCTTCGTCGATTGTTTCTACGTTATAAAAAGCGGATTTCGTTTACTTATTGAGCAAGTGTCTAAACGCTTTTCCTTTGACTAACTAGCGAACTAAGAGTAAAGCTACGCAATATTACAGTAAAAACGCCTCTGCGTCCTGCTTCGAAAGCGCTCGTCTGTTACACTTAGTTATTCTAAGGATTCACTATAATTTGTTATACACATTATTACGGGTAGTAGCAGTGACACGGCATAGTTACAAAGATTAACGATTATTATTACTATTCCACCATCACAAACATTTCATGGACATATTTTGAATGATTGATAAAAAGGCACACTGAAAAAAGAAGACGTACAAGGGTACAAATTAATTGTTCCCGAAGAAAAAATTCGAAATACTTCACAATTAATGATTTTATTTATAAGATTGTTATAATTCACTTTTCGTTTCGAATTTTTTCTTTTGACATCGAATATGTTTTTCGGTTTCTTTGGATTGACTTTCGCTTCGAAGCAGTCGCTGTAGTGTGCGACGAGGAATGACGATTGATCGTCGTTTGAATTTATAACCGGCGTTGAGTTTGACAGCCTTAAAAAGCCTATATAATAATAATAAAGATAATAATAATAATAATATATCGTCGTTATTTGGAGCCCGCGGGCACAGTAGGTACAGCTTTATTTTTGACAATTATAACGGACCCTAATTCATAGGTAATAATAATCATTATAATTATAATAAGGTACAATATGTGCACGGTGGTCGTTGTGTGACAATATGAGACGTGAGTGTCGTCGCGTTCTGAAGATATATGTGCCTCAAGTGGAGAAGAAAAGTCGCTTCCTACTTTCAAAAAAACTTCTCAGAGAAGATCAAGACATATCAATTTTTTTTTAGGAAACAGAAGAAAGCGACCTAGTCTCGATTTGACGCGCACAGAGTATATAAAGGTTTCTACCACAGCCCATTTAATGATATATATCATTTACACATATATATTAATATTATTATCGTTAGATGATATATTATATATTTTTTATAATTAGTAGATACGTATCGTACAGTTAACGTAAAATATAAAAAGACGAAAAAAAAGACAATTTTAAATTTCTTCGTTACAACTGCATCACCTGTTAGCCCCTAAAAATTCACTAATAGTTCTATACCTTTTACCTATCGAAAAGCACGTCCACCGAACACTCTTTTCTCCATCTGCTTATTTTATTAACATCAACAATTTTTACCAGAGATGCAGATTGTAGAAAAAAAAGTTCAAATGGATTGAAACTCGTCTGAAAAAGTCCTCAATTGATATCGTTATTTTCCTCGAGTCTGAAACGTGCTTACGAAGGAAATGCTACTACTCGGAAAGACAAGCGGCAAATACTGATTATATCAGAATAATTCACTTAAAAGCACGACGCGAGCTTTAAAGATTCTATCTATATAAAACTTCACGTCGACTAGTTCACTAGTGGAAGCTAAATTGCACTGTTGCAAATAAAGATCATAAAGCTATGAAAAACCCTAAAAAGGAAGACGGAGAAGAGGCGACGACGTCACGTTACACTTCTCCGATTGTTATTTTTTAAATTAGTCTTCGAACTAAGCTTCGATAAAGTCATAATATCAATTGTCAAAATCACTATAATTACACACTACTTCTTTTTAGTACAAATATGTAGTAAAAACTTGATGGAATCCGATCTGTCCATCAAAAGACAAAATATTTTAAGTAGCCGATTTGTCCTCAGCCCTAAAACTTAAAACAGCATTTTTAAAAGTGAAAATATAATTAACGAAATATCTTCACGATTCACGAGTGGGAACACAAGAAGGAACAAAAAGTGCGATTAAAGTACGTGAATGATATAAGTCGTGAATCGCCCCGGTTAAAGCACGAGGAAAGCTCTCGATTGTCCTACTTTTGGCAGTATTGCACAGGTAATCAATCAGTCGAATTAAATGATGATTCAATCTAAAATACTTATCTAAAAACTAAAAAAAAAAAAAAAACCTTTTTAAAATATAATATTCAGTTTTAGAAATTTGATTTACTCGATGTCAAAATATCTCCTATACCTTAGCATCTTTCAAAAAAAATGTTGTAGGAGGTTTGGAATTGATTTAAAAAATGGTAAAATAAATAAAAATTTTTTTTGCAAAATGGACACTGTTTTGGATTGTTTTGATTTTCCTCTTTCGTTTATAGTAATTTTCCTTGTGCTTTTCTAGTGACTGTCTTTCCCAGAAAACCGGTCTTTCACTGAAAAATTAATAATGCACACAACTATTGTTTCTCTTCACGTTCAGTCTAAGAAAGCGAAATACAAAGAAGAAATGACGAGTAAAACTAGCCATTAACTTGATTTCATTAACGGTAACTAAACATTCTGACTAATTCTCAACAACGATATTAGCGACGACAACGTCGGTTTAATATAAATAGTAACGATTCCACTGGCAAAATAAGAACTACCCCCTAATTCGTCTACAAAACCCTGAACTCATCGCTAAGATCTACTATGGAGAGTGACAATGTCGCAATTTAAATTCTCGACTATGACGGCACTCTCGATCTTTTCCCGAAAATCTTAGTCACAGAAAAATTACACGGAAGTCGTATAAAAATGATTCTCTTTCTATAAGAATAAGTTTACTATTTAGAAAAACCATGACAATTTTATACAGAATACTTTCAAACTGTTTTACAGATCATCTAATATCTTTTTAGCTCTAAAATGTTTGATTTTAAAACATCCAGGATTAATAGAAAAATGAAAAAGTCTTTTGTTTAAAATTGCCATAGAAACAAATTAACTTCGTTCTTGTCAAAAGAAAAACTAAACCTGCACCTGTACATACAAATCTTGTTAAAAAAAAAAAACAAAAAGAAAAAAAGTCATTCGAAACAAACTAGATTTACGAAACTTGAAATATCTAATATAGCTAATAAAGAACACACTAAGAATCAATTATAAAAATTATTTGAATACGGATCTAAGGACTAATTTAGCAAATTAATAATCTATGGTTTTTTTAAGCAAATAAAAAACACTTAATTTAATTTTTGAGAATCTCAAATATATCTATGTTAGGCAAACAAATTAACGAACAGTTTATAAAAGCGAGTAAAAATATATTAAATTTAACTGTCCGTTAATTATTTAATATCGAGTATTGAAGTCAATCAAACATTAATAACATCGTTTGTTAAAATATATATGGAAATTAATTAAATGCTTGTTTGCCCTTTAAATTGATCATCTTTGTTTTAGGTCCATATTCAGAAATAATGAAAAATTCAATCGAAACGAATTAAAACCTATATGTGAAATATAACACGTTTTATTACACGAGTACTAACGTGTATTGCACATCCAGTCGAGATTGCCAATTGTACTTTAAAATTACAATAAGCATTAGCTAAGGAACAACTATTGCTATTTTGAACTCCGTTTAGCACGTCACATTCTAGAGTCAAGCCTTTTTTTTTACGATTCTCTCATCCCAGAAAGAGACTTGCAACTTTTGTCAGATAAAAACCGGAGGTAAGATTCACCAATTCTACGAGACTCGCCATTTTCGGCAGAAGGAAATATTCTGATCAATTAAAATACATTGGTTTTATAAATATACGAGTGGAATGAAAAAAAAATTTATTAATTGAAAATGCCTTAGCATTGAAAAGTTTCATTTTGGTCGCTTATAATATCTTTCAAAGAAATGAATACACTGAAGCCTCGATTTTGTCTTTCATTCCTTATAGCCCGCAAGCTATATCGAATGAACGACAAAATAGAAACTCCAGTGTGGATTGAATGATGAAAAGACAAAAATTTCAAGATATTAATTTCCTAATTGCAAAGTTTAAACAGTTTATAAGGGACCTAAAATGAATCTTTTCAGTGATAAGGTGTTTAATTTAAAGTAAATAAATAAATAATTCTAGGACTCAATTGCTATTTCAAAAATGGTTTCAATCTTAAAATTATTTTCCGAAGAAATTTCCTATTCCACGGTTCATCTCGTTTGTTAGTGAATAATATTCTCGGCACCTTGACGGTCGTAGGATCGACTCGATTCGACGAGATCTCTTTTCGTCGCGCACTAACCGTCGCATTTCTCCGATTTTTCATTAAACGTCGTCTTTCTACTTGGATTTCCTTAAGATAAATATTATTGTAAGATAATCGTTGTACAATGTTCTAGTGGTCCACAAATCGAGCAATTTTTTTCTCCTCATTTTGCCATCGCTCGCTCCATTCAACAGATATATAGATTTTTTTAACTCTAAACGAAACAAACATTGCAACAAGGTTTCCCCTTAAGGATAAGGCTATTTTGAACGACTCAAAGAGGTACACGATGGTCTTGACTCGACGTTTTTTTTTTACTTCCCCATGTCGGAATAATTCAATTCACGTTTGATACTAAAAATATCTTGTTAGACTAATCAGAAAGACTGATTAAAAAAGAATTTTGGTCTTAAAAAACTCTAATTATAATAAGCGAAAATATTTTGCCAGATGAAGAAATCACTCTTTATGATTAATTCTAGTTTGATTTTTCAAGTTAGTACATTGAATTTAGATTTACAGATTTATAAACTGAATAAAAATGAATTTTTCTGGATACTCTAACCGAATATTTATCTGAGTACAGTTATCACGTATCATTAGCGTGTATCCCTGAGAATTTTAACTCGATCATGGAAAAGAGATCTTGGCGGTTTCGAATCGAACAAACTGACTCTGGGGTCAAGGTACGTCGCGAGAAGGCCAAAACTATCGAAACATCGAGGATCGATCGTCGTTGATAATCCTACGGAAACGAACGACGATCTAATATTAACTATTATCATTAATGCGCTTAAGTGCGCCTAAAATTGACGTTGACACACCAAAGAGTCCTCTAACGTTTAAATTTTTTCTACCCGAATCTCGCAATAACGTGGATACCGACGACACGTTATTGCAAATCTACGATACGTTTCTGCTGAATAACAATGGATCTCCAACCATTGATGAACTCATCAGCAAGAGTGCTCGTGTCACTGAGCTACCTTGATTTATTATCAGTTTAAATCAGTTTTTAAAAGTTAAAAGTTTCAAAATTAAAACGCGAAGTTAATTAATTAAAGGACAATAGGATCAAGTGCGAAACCTGAGGGTCGCAAAATTTGATGATGAGAGCGTTCTAATCACTGTGATGACGCTTTGGACATACACCTATTTACAATTTATATTAATTTAAACTGGGGTCGCCGTTCAGACGCGAAATCCTACGACAATGGTGAAGTGCTAACAAATCTATTGATAATTTACTATTTTTCATTCATCTAAATCTCATCCACGCACATTCGTCGAAAAGCGAAACTTTCTATATGAATTCGAATATCAGTCTGCGCGTGCATGTATGTAAGAATCCTCTTTTAAAACTGGTACGAATTAATCCCTTTACAAGTCTCTTGACTTGGTTATTTTTCTGCCTATTTAGTAGTAACAGTACAAAGCGAAGATTAAAATACACAATATATATATATAACGTACGTGCATATGCATATGCACTAGTATAGTATTAATTAATTAATAAATAAATAGATAAGGTACTCTGGTCGGTTGCGCAGTGTCTCGTTTGTAATCTGATCTGCTCTTAATCTACAGTGACTTATGCGTAAGATCGATTCAATTACACGATTAATTACGCATGCTCAAACGACAAATTATTCTCTCCCGAGATTATTCAGTTATTCACATTTGAAAAAACGAGAGAGAAAAAGAGAAGGAGAAATTTTCATTCATATCAAATGTACTGTATTCAAGTTAATAGTTTAGGTAAAAAAAACCCTGCTGCTGCAATTAGGAACAGAAAATTCGATAAGGCGAGAGATATACATATGTGGTATCTGTGGTCCTCAATTTACACCAACTTTATCCTGACTCGATTTTTTTTTGTTTTTTTTTTTTTGTTTTTTTGTTAATTCAATTCAATACATAATTACAAAAAGATTATTTGATAGTTTAAGTGTCATTATTGAGAAAAGAGTATGTTTTAGAATAGATTGGTGAATTTTTACCATCTAAGCGCGTCACGATTTATTCAGAATACGTTGGCGATCATAATAAATTTACTGGTAAGAATGGCCGAGACACTGCCACCCAACTGCCTGTGATATGCAAGCGTACAAGTTCTACTCGCTCTTTCATCTGTAATTGCTTTTTTTCGGCTTTTTTATCGACGCATAGGTACAATTATGTATGTATCGCACATCACAATGTAGCACGTGTACTGTATATAGATTTCATAAATCTGCACCCTAACAACTTATACTTCAATCGCACACATTCACTTCATTCGCATACAAATTCTCAACTCTCTTTCCTCTACCCCGTAAAAGTTCTCGGATATTCAATGTATAACATTAGTATTTAGTACTCTTATAAACCAGACTTGTAATTTTCACATTGAGCCATCTATAATATGTATGTATTATAACTACCTTGGAAGGCAAAGCTGCCAGTTGACCGTCATATATTAGTTGAAATTTCTCGGCTTTGTTTTTTCTACTTTCTTATGTTCTAAGCTTCTTTCTCTCATCTAAACATGAAATTGGACAGGTATTCGGCAAGTTACTTCTATCTTAGTCACAAGGCCGAGAACATTTTTTTTTATTCAGCAACAATCATTAACATTCGATAAGTGCTGAATTATTAGGCAGTAAAAAATTCTATGAAAAGATCCAAGGATTTGCTGAATGGAGCGAGAAGAGAATCAGAAGTAAGCGAAAGCTGTACATTAATAAGATTAATATTTAAAAAATGCTCTGCAAAATGCAATAAATGTGGTTAAAAAAATACGGGGCTTACTGTGTGTGTTTCTTCCTATTTTTTTTTTTGTTTTTTTCTTTTTACTTTTTTCTCTTCTCGTTTTTCTCTTAGAATTTCTGGAATTGAATGAGATTTCCGGCTTCGGTCAACCGAACAGACTTTTTAGGCATATATTTATATGCATCTACATACATATGCGCCATACAGAAACGAATGTGCACGGTACGTAAACGCATTCGTAGATTACCATTAATACCGTACGAATATAAGCAATTTTTCGATGGTTTTTCGACACGAGGTACAGTAGGATCGTTTCGGTGTGTAGTCTAAATAGTGTTTGTTTTTTAAATCTAGGTTTTCTTTGTGTTAAGTCAGTCACAAAACGCTATAGATACTGTGAAATATCGACTCCTAATCTGTAGAAAAGAGGTTCACTCAACACCGAAGCGTAAAAGTAACACCGAATACGCCATAGTTACATCAAACATTTCTACATCGTCGTTAATTGAATTATTACATCTAACATAACAGCAACAATAAGTATCGTTTAAAACACCTTTCCATAGACTAATATCAATCATGATAACGTATGTGCGAGTTTATGTGACAGAGCATACGCATGCAGAACTAAAATTGATTATCTCTCAAAGAATTTAAAGAGCGCTTAAAAAACAGCAAAGAAGATAAATATATTTTTGATTTACCTTTGGACAAAAACGTTTTTGACAGAGATTCTGATGAATTCAGTAATCTCAAGAAAACATAAGTGAAAAATAACGATTTGTAAATTTTTTAAACTTTAATCGATTATAAATAAATAGTCTTCAACATTTTTTATACATCTAATACTTTGTTAATAAATAATAATTTAAAAGTAATTTTCACTTTCGTTAAAATTGGTCTTTGTATTGCGATTATTATTTATCGACCATTGGTTTCTTCCAGAAAAAGATTTTAAAAAATAACTAGGGATGGGCAATTTCTTAAATTTCAACTGTCAACTATTACAGATAGTTCGAGAAGTACTATTAAGCTGCCTTAAATAAATTGAATCTAAATAGACCGAGTCAGTATTAAATAAAAAATAATATAAGATAGAGTAAGAATTCCAAAGAGTTGTATAATATTATATAATTTATCATAATACTTTAAAGTAATACTTTAATCTCTAAAAAGTTTTGCTTTAAAAAAAATGTGTATTCGATTTTTGAAGATCGATTCAAAAAATTGATATCCTTTTACCTAATTAATCGCTAAAATCGAATCGAGAATTTTAGTCATTCTTTTTTAAAACCAATTCGTTTTTTTTTTAAGATCACCCATCCCTCAGTCTGAGGAACCCTGCTTTTTTGGACTTGAGATCCGCTTTAAGTCTGTAGTACTTTTGAGATTACTGTTTCACTGATTATAAGAACAAGAAATTTTTCATTTAACTTTCTTACAGCGAGCGTCATTACCATTTCGACGAGCACCCAACAGATTTTTAGAACTTAAGATATTTTTGCATTTATATTATGTTTATATAATATATGTAAATATTTCTATAAGAATTCGATATTCGATATTCGCTTTGCGAATCGCGAGAGCTTTAAACATTGGTCATTTCAAAATTTATCCACTGCTTCCGCGTTATTTTCACCATTCGTCGGCTTGACTATTTCTCTCTACTGGAGACGTACACTCAGTCTATATGCCCTCGATATAATTTCAATCGCTTATATCTATACTTTTCGTTCTCATACCTTTCACATCGCCCATATATTCGCATATGTACTCGTTAATATAATATAATATCACATGCAATTAAATTAGGATTGTCGAACGCGTACCTACTTAGACAGAGCTCTAACCCTTAATGATTCTCATAGTATCCTCAATCTCCGTGGTACGCGATAATTATATCTCTAACTTTCTGTCGTCTATTACATATGCGTGTCTATTTATCCAGAAATCCGCGAAAATGGTCCACGAGTCTTTTGTATTTAATTCTTCCCTAAATAATTTAACGCGCAAAATTCTTTCAACTTCATTCTCTTCGAGGCTTTACCAATTTTTTTTTACATTTTACACAATCATTGAGGTTCATGCAAGTAATAAGTTTCAATTATAAATAAACTTTGGAAAAATCTCGAAAATAAGAACAATCCTCAACTATTTACCACGATTTTAAGCTTCTTTTTTAGCTGATTTTTCTGAGTTGGACTTATTAATCAGATGCAATAGACTCGGAGACCTATCGAGCAAATTTTGCGGGAAAATGAACATACGTTCAGCTAATACCAGACAGCTAACGTATTTCCAACATCTACTGTCCTATGACTACTCACACTATTTAATAACATCTTGCTAAATATTTAACGTATCTATAGGCCATATACATATTTACGATGTATGTATTAATGCTTCGCTCGAGTGCGGGCATGATCGCAGGATAAGTTGTTCCACGTGTAGGGAGGAGACTATGTGCGTAGTAATGCAATGTAATGTATTGTATTCCTGTGCGTGTTAAGCAAAATTTCAGGAGGTCAAAGGGAAACAGATAAATAAGATTTGTTAAAATGGATATTAAAAAAGTACGTTCCGATTTCCGGATTCTGCCTCAAAATCCTGACCATGCCCGAATTAAGTACGAACGGCTTCCCGGAAGCGGAGCGTACCGAGAACAGAAGTGTAACAATTAGATTACATAAAGTAGCTTTTGTTAGAGAGTTTTTAAAATTTAAATCGATATACAGATGTTGGCATGAGAGTTATCACAGTTACAATACAGTATTATTGCCGAAGGGAACTCTTTAAAGCGCTGCACGCTCCGTAGATGGAAAATTTTGTTTTCACGCTCCCCTCCCCCAACCCAACGACTACTCACCCGCCCTTATTTTTTTTTTGAGAATTCAAAGAATCTTGTTTGTCCGATAAAGTTTTCTAAATCCTTTCCAGCGAATTTAATTTGCCTACAACTAAACTTTCGATTCTGGACATGTTTGTATTAGTTTGTTCTAGTCACCTAAACGTTGCTCAAAATACGATACTCTCTTCTTTTGACTGGCTTGCGATCCTCCACTAGCGGTATCATTAATGTAAAAAAGTTAAAAACTCACATGTGCGCACATCTATCGCAGACGCAACACTCAAGAAAAGTATCGAAGATGTAAGCGGAATGTCCTTCTCGTTTTCTATTACAACACAAAATGATCAATCTTTCTGTAAGGGACATCCTAGTACCATCTTTGATGCTTTAGAGGAATCATCTTCTGAGAGACGATTCCCTTGAGTACTTTGTATATTATTGTTTCAAATTTTGCGTTGCGTATGTGCATACATAGCGTGAGCAATGTGCAGCTGCAAGCAAATCCGTCTACTATTCATCGCTACGCGTGAAACGATTGTATCGTACCTCGCGAAACTATCGCACGGGGTCCCGATATATCCGCCATTTTCAACGGTGGAAGGCCT
The DNA here is from genome assembly GCA_904066005.1 of Synergus itoensis. NCBI lineage: Eukaryota > Metazoa > Arthropoda > Insecta > Hymenoptera > Cynipidae > Synergus > Synergus itoensis. The sequence continues at coordinate 3,303,818 of CAJFCP010000059.1, read as the reverse complement.
TTTTTCGCATCGACCGCTCAACAAAATGTCGCTGTAATTTTTAACTATTGAAATCATTATCGAAAGCTGTTTAGATTCTGTTTTAGATTTATGGATGTTGTGAACCGATAATTAAATTAGATTCGTCTGCGTAAATTTGATGAGCAGTCGATACTATTTCTTAGAACAAAGTGTATGCGCGAAGTGCGTGAGCAATGTGCAGCCTTAAGCGAGTTCGTCCGTCGTCTACAAATTTAAAATTGAGTTAACAAAGCAAGTTATCGTTACTGTAATTAGTGGTAGACGATCGTAACGGGGTCCCAATAAAAACTCGCTTTGGAAAACCGGCAGGTTTATTTTCTCGAAGAGTAACGTTCACGGACGAATGTATCAAAGAACTATACGTTAAGAAGGTTCGCTCGGCTCGGATCGAAAATCCTGGTAAAAAAGTCTAAGCGAAAATCTTGTCATATCAAACACGCCGTGCTAGTGACGACTAGGAAAAAATGCTAAACGATTCAGCCATACACAACTAGTTTGTTTAGTTTTTAGTATTAGTAGCAGTACAATAGTATTACTGCATTAAGTTAGGACTTAAACTTTCCCTTCGCAGGTTATATATAGTCGTGTTATATATTAATATAAGTATAGTAAAACTTTCACGCTCCTATGAAACCGTACGTAGATCACATATCTATATTACTTGTTATGCTGCAAGTGTACGATGTAGCTTTTGTATTTTAGTTTTGTGTGTTTTGTCTGTCTGTTTGATGTAAGAAGTATCGCGCGGATTATATACAGTATATCTAACGTATTTATTACGTGAACATAGTACAATACAGTGGACAGTATCTTAATTGCTTCGTAACATCGACGTCGAATAAATTATCTCCAGACTGATTTGAGTCAGTAGACAATATTGCAGGATGAGGAGCTCATGTTGGCAAACTCGACTCAGATATTGTACCTGCTTAAAATTTTTCTTGTCCAAATTTTTCTTCTTCTTGTCTTCGGTCTTCTTACTGAGATGTATCTTCTGCATTCGACTACTTGACACACATTTGGGTCACACACTTAAGGAAGGCCACATTGAACTATTCTAAGAAATTGTTATCTAGCGTTCTCAACTAACACACTCGTAAAATTTTAGTCTAGATCTCTCGACCCGTATTCTCTATCTAAGCAAAGGTCGGAGTTGTTGAAGAACGACGCGACGGGATCAAGTGAGTGAGTACGATGGTCGTGGTGTTTGATAAAAATTGCGTCTCTTCCACTTATTGGTCTTTAAAGGCGTTAAAGATGTGGAAGAAAGTCTGCAGTACGAAACCCATCGAAACTTGCTTTCTGATTGCATCATTCTTAATTACTTGTCGAATATGTGAATACGAAGTCATTCTCGCATTTAGTAGACTCTACATTAAAGTCTACTTGGAAGTCTCGTGCGTTAAAACCCCGAATTGATTTTCTGGAAAATGCAGATCATGGTTTTCTGACAAATGAAAGCGTCTTTAAAAACTACGGAAATACGACTAAACCATACAAAAGTTTGCTTGGCCATTTTCAATGGCGCGCTCTCATCGATCAGGAGGATATTCTTTGTGCATATTAGCATAAACTCGTTAAATAGTCGAAAAGCGGAAATCACGTAGGTGAAAGTTAAATGTTGGTCGGGAGTCAGAGTATTTGGATGCACTAGTTAAAATTGTTTAGAAAAACTGGACGAAATTAAGAGTTGTGATTCTCGAAACGAATTACGTTAGGAAGAGAGAATCCCTTATACTCTTTCGACTGAATGCGACGAATCAGGAATAAATTCGTCGCTGATTCGTACTAATGGTTCACGATTTTACTAAATCTGGACGCTTGATTCCGCAACGCCATCACCTTTTGTTTCACTGGGTTTTGGTGCGACAATGACGTCTTTCGAGGTTTCGACAACTTTTTTCTCAATTGCCATATCGCACAGTAGTGTAGCTTGCATAGCATTATACATACCAGTTCTTGCGTAACGCGACGCCTTAGTCAGGTTGTAGATGCTGTTGGCCAATGTGAATATGTCTGCAAATAGACAAAAGAAAATCATAAACCTATTTTGCATGAGTAGATGATTCTGTAAGTTTATAATCATCTCTTACTTCAATTAAAAAATAGAAGTTTATTATAAAATCTTAATAGAAAAATGTGATTTACCTTTGTCATCGTGAATCGGCATGCAGGGAATGTTTTCCTTCTGGCGTTTTGTAGCATTGGCGATTTCTTGCTTACGACACTCTTGAACCATTTTGATCGTTTCTAGCCAGTGCTCCATGGCTTTATGGATTCTTTGATTCATCGAGGCTCCTCGAAGGCGTTCCATCTGTCAAAAATATTTTAAATTACTATTTTGTACTATAATATTTATGAATTATACGAATTTATAAGTTTTTTTTTCAAAATAACCTTAAAAAACCTGGAAAAAATGTCGATCTATTCCTGTCATAAAAAAAGTTTGCGATTATATCGGAAAAGAATTCTTGTAATCTAAAAATCTTAAGCCACATTCTGAGCTATCAACAGTTATTATCTCTAATAATAATGGAGATGCTTTAATTTTGCGAAAAAAAAACTTACTTTGGCGATCAGAGTAATGACCCTTGCGTGCTCTCGCATCTGATCCACAATAAGTCGATCAACGCGCGATGGACTTCCTTGGAGACGCGGCGTTGGTATGTTGTTTGCACTTGTTACCTTCTTTCCAGGAAAATGTGCTGCAAGGCCAGCCTCACACTTCTTCCGTTCCTTCTCCAGTTGTTTGAACTGCTCATAAGTCTGCTCTAATCTCATATGCAAGATTTTTGAAGATCCGGTACGCTTGACTGTTCCATTTCCACTTCGCAAGCCCAATCCTCCGTCAAACAAAACGGACATTGGATGATGAGGTGGGCAGGGTATCGGAACTGGCATGGGCATCACAGATGGAAACACAGGCGTTCCAGAGGCTCCTTGCATCAATCCTTTGAATAACACATCAGCAGGAGGCACAGCCGACATTCCCTTAGCTCGTTGTTGTCGTTGCTTGGCTATGCGATTCAGGATGTTGTTATCAACCGTACTATTCACCATTTGTTGAGCAAGGTGGTTATTGGAAGGAAACGGTATCCCGTTGGGGAGTTCGTATCCCTTTACCTTGTATCCTGCACAAGGAGTGCTTGCTCGCTTCAGACCATTGGAATAATTCATACCGTTCGGGCTTTGAGGAACAGTCTGCAAAGTATTTCCGTTGTTAGGAACGTAACGTTGATAACCATTCACTGGTTGATAGTTATACTTAGTCGAGGGTGGTTCCACGGTTGTATTTCGAGAACTAAGATTCCTCGGAAAGCCAATTGGAGAGTAGACCGTTTTTTCTCTAGATTTAGTTTTTGGACTGAGAATTTTCAGAAGATTGTTGTCGATCCGCTGATCCTGATTGCTTGAGAGGGCATCATAGGTGTTGACATCATTGTTTTTAGGCATGGGGTATTCATTAAGAACCGGACATCGGTTTATGAAACGCTTGTAATTCTGTTCAGCTGCTCTATCCTGCTTGAATGCTTGAGACTGATGGTGCAAGAAGATCTGATGCTCATTGCTCTGTGTCATGTTGCTGACATTCATATTTGAGGTGTCGTGAAGATCCTTTAAATCTTCGAAATTATTTCGAGGAAAGTTATTAGAAAAGCAGTTCTGTAAAGCTGCATCGGCGGGGGAGAAGTGTTGTAAAGGTGAATTTGATAGAAAACCCGAATCAGCGCTGAGGTCAGTCATCGCGGAACCTGGTCTGTAGGATTGAGCATTGGCAGTCATGTTATAGGCTTCCTGGACGTTGTGCATTAAATTCGTGTGCACGTTCTGGGGAATATTGTGACCTACGTTGCAATGCAGCTGCATGTCGATCAGAGTGACGTTGTCTGACGAATCAAGGGCCAAATTGCGAGCCACGTTGAAGTTGTAATCTGTGGTTGGACAGGACTGCATTTGTTGTTGTTGGTAGTTTCCAAACAAATCTTTAGGGCAATCCGAAGTGAGGAATGATTCGGTCCAGTTGGCGGGTCTTGAACCATAATCCATTCCACTAGTCGTTGTTAACAGTCCATTGGACGGAGAGGCGTAACTTCTACTTCTGCATGGAGACTGCTGGCTAGAAAGCAAATTGTGATGTTGCATGTCAGAATGATGTGGATTATTTGTGAATCCATTGGTAAAAACGTTTCCTTTTTCAAGTCCCGTGCACACATTTAGACTCAATGAGTTCAGTCCACCGCAGATATTACCGTATTCGCGGTCATTTTCGATTATATTTGAAATATCATTTGACATTCTCCTCGACGGATATTGCTGAGTCTGTCTGCAGAGGTCGTTGTTCATGCCAGGATTTGCACTAGGTCTCATTTTACTAATTTGCGACATTTGGGCCATCTGAGCGTCAGGATGATACCGCAGAGAAGGATTTCCATTGTAGCGATTGACGTAGACCTCGTCGCCGACAATGGAATCGTCGTCTAGAATTTTAGCGACTAAGTCATTCACCATTGAGTTGCCCAAGTCTTGACTTTCTTCGTCATCAACGTTTCCCTGTAATACGAGTATTAATTAAAATATATTGGGTTTTATTCTACTTCCAAAGGTTAGTGAGCAAGTTTTTAAAATCTTAGCAAGGCTTAAAAATATCTAAATTCAATTCAGTACATTATTTTCCATTTTTCAAATTGAAATTTATTTTATATTTGTCACAAATTTTAAAAACATGAAAAGAGGAAAAATCAAATTCTTTAAAATGTGACTCGCAGTCACATACATCTATCATAGATATTTTGTTAAGTGAAAGTAGATTTTTTTTGCACGATAAGTTGCAATCCTATACATAATTGAGTTTCGTTTAAATACCAAAATCCAAAAGTTTCAAAAGAAAACAAATCAACTTACTTTAATACTGGAATTGCCAACGAAAAGGTCGCAGCTCCAGGGATTGTAATCAGAGCGGCGATTGTTTGTCGTGCAGTTGCTGGCTGGTGGCTCGAACATGCTGATGCCGTGTTCAATCTGGTGAAATAAAAGTATCACTAAAAATAATCTCAAAAGAAAATTTGAAAAAAGCTCGATGATTAGAATTATCAAATTTGAGTATACATAATTTGGACAGACAACTAGCACTATCCATGATGGTGGGAGGGATGACGAGGAGAGATTTGGACTTGCAAGGACGACAAAAAGGAGGTCAATCCAATGTGAGGCCACTACGAGAAGTTGTGATAACATAAACCATCAACTTCGATCTCGCAGATCCGAGCCTTATTTGTGACAGCTGATTGAAATCACGACCGAACGTCGCAGTTACAAGTAACAAGCGAAGCTGCGTGGAATCGGAGTCGATTGGATTCGTGGCACTCTACCCGGCGAGAGGCTCGATCAGCTCATTAATTAGTACCTTGCCAACGGCGAGAGCATTGTTGCCGATGATCGCGGCTAAATTTTGCACCTCGGAAAGAGCCATTTGTTAGGGATCACGTACACCACCTGCCATTACCGTTTCGTTCAGTTTCGTTTTACTTGCGACTCGTGCGCCTGTCCTCCCACTACTGATTACTTCATACTTGTCACGCACACCCGCACATACTGCGCACTCTACCCAGTAGGGTCATTGCGTTTTATACATTTTATACAACACATGACCCCCGCAGCCGCATCACAATCAAACCCAATCAAACGCAGATCTCGCGTTGTTTTCAATTGATTTGCAGCTCTCTCAACAAATACATGATTGAAGATTGATCAGATAGTCTGCTTCAGAAAAGAAGGGTGACTGACAATATCTGAATGACTCAAATTAGTCTGCTACTAGTTTTTTTTTAGAACAGGTGAAAATGGCCTGTTGACAATCGTAGAGAAGAGTATGTTTGTACGGCCTGGTTTCGAAGCAGTGTGGCAAACTCTACTAACCGGGTCCCTATACGCCTTTGCAATACACAGTTACATACCCTGTAAAAAACGTCGGATTAAAAAATATTGAAAAGTATTAACATTTTGAATGCGATTTGATCAGATTTAATACGATTCAATTCTGTTTTGTGTTGCATCTCATTCTTTCGCTTTCAAAAGTATTCAAAGCAATGCGAACTTTCGATTTAAAAAGTTTTCATTTCGCGCAAAACTTTTTTCTCATTCAGTCGCATTAGAAAGCATTGAAACGAATGTGAAGAATCGCATTAAAAAGCATTGCGTGCAAAAATTTTTATCCTTCGTATTCAAACGCATTCAAGAATTAAATTTTATATGAGAAATATCGCATTTAAACGATTTCGGTCAACCTCCAATGCGAAACTGACACATAACAGAATTCACGGAAACAAATCGTGAATGCGAAACAATACTTTTGAATTTTACGTTTCTTACAGGGTATGATGTGGTAAAGTATCGTAAGTACCCATTTGCACCAAGCACATATAATTCAAATAATTCAAATTCAAATAAAGGAATCCAAAATAATTGGGAGTAAACTCACAAAAATTTAAGGGGAATTCACGATTAACTTAGAGAATTTAGAACAAGAAAAAAAATTCAAAGGAATTTAAAATATGTCATGCGCGCTAAAGCACGCGCCTTTGACTACTTTTAAAAATTTTATGTTAAAATATCATAATCTTCAATAATTTGATTTCAGTCTCAAATTTCGAAATATTTCAAATGATTCAGAAAATTTCAAGTGATTCCAAAAGATTAGAAAACACTTTTTTAAAAAGTATTTTAGATTATTGCAGAACATTTAGTTACGAGAATTATTCAAGGGATTTCAAAAGATTTTACCGAATTTTTCAGCAAATAATAGAAAATTTCAAGAGATTTAACAGTTTTGAAAGAATCTAAAAACATTTTTAACATTTTCAAATTATCTACTTGAAAATATTTTTTTTTCTTTTTTTTAATCACTTAAAAGCACTTAAAAGATTTTGAAATCCTGTAAAAAATATTTGTAAAACATGTAACTTGATCACCCAAATAAAAAAATATACAAAATGGTTTGATTTTCTATAGAATAACGAAAAAAGAAGAAAATAACAAAAAAGAAAAAAATTCCCAACGATTTTTTTTTATAAACATGTGAGTCAAGTAAATCTTTATCGAAAGTGAAGACTAATAAATATCATCAAACCTTACTAAAAAGAAAGAAGGGAACCTATTACACATTCCTAGAACATTTTCTTAATGCAATTCTGAGAATTGCTTTTTCTAAGAACGGCTAAAAGAAAGACGGCCCCTCTGCAAAAGATTATATTCGATTTATTTGCTCTGAAATTTTTTTAGATGTTACGGAAGCATATAGATTACAAAAGATTAAAATGTCAAATTGTTTACCGAATTATACTTATACTAAAAGAAAATATGAGAATCGAAATCAAAGTAAAATTTTCAAATTTCGCTTCATTGAAGTTTAAGCAAAACAAATTAAGATGACAATAAAGCATACCTGTATCATTTTTTATTTTTATTTATCCAATAACAATCACGGAAGCTAAATAGTCGAGTTAATATGAAAGGAAACAGAGAAGTCTAGTTTTCTCAGAATCTAATATCGAATTCTGAGAAGTTGCCGCCGCTTTGTTTGGGCAGCCCTGCTCCTTCTAATGTTTTGATCAAAACAAAACACAAACAAGGCTTTGTCTCGAAACAAAAAACTATCAGAAGTTAATGACCTAGCGTTTAAGTTAATGGACACGAATTATTCTAATTCTTGCAAGCATAAAATTGAAAATAACTTACCCTATATACCTTCTTTTCACAGAAATCTGCGACTTTTTGAAGATATTCGTTGAGTTCTCTAATTAAAAGCGAGGAAGTGAAAAGATGTGACACTATAAAAGTTTATACTGATTTTTACACTGAAAACTTAAAGCACTTTTTAGTTTCATTCGTTTTTTACAATCTACAGTCACTCACCACTTCAAAAACGTTTTATTTATCATAAAATAAAAACAACACCGACTAAGCGACCCGCGCAGACCCGCATCCGTTTTCTAAATTCTTAAGAACTGTTGATGCAGCCGAACTCTACCGAGTACTGCCGGCAGTGTTCCCAATTCGTGCCCCTTACTCAACTGCGCATGCATCGTACTTTGGAATCTGATTGGTTGCTATTCGCGCGCAGTTTAAAATTATAAACAATTTTAAACTGCGCGCGAATACCAACCAATCAGATTCCGAGTACGACGCATGCGCAGTTGAGTAAGGAGCACGAATTGGGAACAATGACTGCTGGCGGGAAAATTCAAATTCAAATTTAATATAACGAAAAAGAGAGCATTGCAAAAATAAATTTCTGGGTTTCCCGTCCAGTGGTCGCCTAAAAAAAGGAAGGCAATTACCAATTAAATAAAAGTGGGGGTGTGCTTTTAAACTTTAAACCGTAATTAACTATTCCTCTCGTTTAAAAAAAGGAAAAAGGGATAAAAAATTAATACGGATATCGCATTCTATTTAAGTATGTATATATTTTTTAAATCGCGTACACTTGGCGTGAGACCTAGAGTTAAAAAAATGATATAATTAAAATGTCTAGTCCAAATGACGGTCGTTATATAGTATTGATAAAAATAAATATCAAAATTGAAAGAGTTACGAAATAAAATGTAAATTTCGTGTGTACAATGTTACACTCGTGACATTAACTTACATCTTAAGCTTTCATTTTACAGAGGAATCGTAGTTGTAACATCTTGACTTCTTCATTGTTTATTTTTACTACCCCTTCCTGATTGTCGATAGACAGTAGAACTCCAACCGCCTCTCTTTCTTCTCCTACAATCACTTTTACACGATCGCCTCTTACTGGAACGACAGGTTCCAGTTGATCGCATTGTAGATTCACAGTTCTATCCTCATCCGGCAAAAAGATGGCACACATACCGGCCTGAAAAGGTATAAGTAGATGGAAATATTTTAGGATTACCAAAGAATTGGCTTCAATGACGTCGCGGTAATGATAAAAACATATATTCTGGCAGAAAACTTACCGAAGTTCCTCTAATCACCCCTGTTTGACCAGCAAGCGCAAGGTCAGAGTGAGAGTCACGAATTCGTACTTCAATGTCAATGGTGCACCACTCCGAACCCATAAATCCAGACCCTCCTATATCCATTCCGGAGCCAGGAGTCTGTGGATTGTATGGACTTCCGGCTACTCCTAAAATTTACGAGTATATTATTTAAATTCTGTAATATTTTAATATTTTATATTATTAAGAATTATAAAGGATCTTACCCGGCGTCATTGGACTGTATCCCATAGGTGAAGGAGAAGCAAACGGTCCATGAGGACTTGCAGAGTAACCCGTTCCCGATGGAGATGGCGTTGCCACGTATCCCGTTGGACTTGGGCTAACAGTTGCACTTCCAGCTGGACTTGGACTTGGCTGATAGGGCCCATAACTCTGCTCAGATCCATACATGTTTCCTGGCGTTTGAGGTGTGTACGGTCCACCAGTAGCTTGATATCCAGATCCATATGCAGGCGATCCACCGTCCTCCATAGTGTAGTTATCAAAGTCACTTGTTCTGGCTGGCGTGTTCGTAACAGTAGGATCCCAGGCTCCAGTTTGTCCAGGTGTCCGAGATCCATCGTGCGATGGTGTCATAGAACCATAATGAGGTGTGCGAGAACCAGCTGCAAATAAAAGAATCATAAATGAATGCATATTCTTAAGATGAGAAATTCATTTACAAGAAATAAATCTGACCAATACTTACTTTCGTACATTGGTGTCTGAGAGCCATGCATGGGCGTCTTGGAACCATCTCTGGCGTACATAGGTGTTTGATTTCCAGCAGCATAAGCTGGAGTTCTGCTGTAGCTGCTGAATCCACCTTCTTTGGTAGGAACTCCCACATTAGCAATGTGAGACCTATCGACAGAAATTGTCTGACAGCTTGAATGAAGTTCGACTCTAGCAGTGGTCTCGGTGGCATCTTTTACGATGCCAACGTTTCCTTTGTAATGTCCTCGAGTGATTTTAATCGTGGTACCGATTAGCTCTCGATCACGACGTGCAGCCCCTCCTCCTCGACCTCCACCTCTGCCACCACCCCCGCCAGCACCTCTTCCAAATCCAACACTGTAAAACAAAGATAAATTGTAATATATAGTCTTCGCATTGACCAATAATATATGATTGGTTTTATGAAAAAAAAAAAGGAAAAAAACTAACCCACTGGTCGGATGCATTGGAGAAGCGATTCCTGGCGACATAAAGACAGCCATTGATGACATAGCTGGCGAGGATGTAACTTTATTTCCACCAGCTAATTGTAAGTGTCTCGTTTTACAAACAAAAATACCTCCGTTCTCAACATCGTTTCTCGAGTGTACAAAAGCAAAGCTTCTATAAAGATGTTTAATTTCTCCACCTTTTGATACATGACGACCGTCGATTGCTGTTACAACATCTTTTTTCTGAATAGTATTTTGCTGAGAATCGAGAGCTATTGCATGACGATTCTCTCGTCGTTTTGTAAGTCCCTGGGGTCTAGCTTCAACGACCTTTCCATGCATCGAGAGAACATGAAAATTTTCACGCTCGAGTCGAACGATGACTCCAACTGTTTGAGCATCTAGTTGTACCAGATCTCCCCACTGGAACTGACCCATGCTGTCCACTCCGGTAGCCATATCTGAACATAATTGCAAGTCTCTAGGAAGAACTTCCAATTCATGCATTGATAAATCACTAAAGAGAACGACTCTGTTTTGCTCTACTCTCACAATCAACCCCGTGTCACCCTCGTAACGACCAGCCAACACCTTTACATGATCGCCCATTGTGAAGTACTTGCGCAATTCATTTGCTTGAAATTCAAGCGCTTCTTTCAATTCTTCGTGCTTCGGAAGAACCATAATCATGTTTCCATCTATCGAAACAATCTTTCCCTGGAGGTTCATCAACTCGCCTTCGCATACTTCAACGTTGTCTCCATTACTGAAAGAATGTGTTACAACAGAGTCTTCTTTACCAGCCACACTAGTAACTGGAGCTCCACTCAATTCGATGTCAATACCTTCTGGAGACTCTTCAAATTTCTCCAATTCCGAGAGAGTTGGTTTCACGCCTTCAATCAAGATTGCGCTAATGGTAAAAGTTTTGTAAAGGAAACCTTTACGGCTGTATCGGTTTCCTTCAAATAACAAATAGTCACCATCACTGGTAACTTCTCCACCAATGGCGCGAATCGCTTCTGGATCAAAAGGTTTCGCAGGTGGTCTTCTCTTTTTTTTACGTTTCAAAGCCTCAGATTCACTTTGAGCTGTTCGTAAAGCTCCTCGAGGTCTGGTGTAATCAATTCTAGGTAAAAGCTTTAAGTGTACTTGATTTTGTCCTATTTCAGTAAAATCTACTTGAGCTATGTCATCTTTGTAGATTCCTCTTTTAAGTCTGACCCACTGCTTCGGTTTTAAACCAGTCTGCCCCTTGACCACTCGCAAAACATCGGTCATTTCCTTGATGGGTACCATCTGCTGTTTCCAAAGACCCATCCTTAAGGAACCTATATTTTCGATAGCGGCCTTAACATGAGGCTGCTTGTATGCCTCAACGTAGATGAAACCTTTTACTCCCTCGGGAGCGACCACTGATTTAATTTGAAGTGGTTGACCTAGTAAAATTGCACATATGTAAATTTGCTTGAGCTGGTAAATTATTTCGAAAAATGATGAAAGTTGAAAAATTTTTACCTTCAGCTTGATAAACCAGAAATTTTCGCATGAGTAATAAGCATGTTGCCTTTTCTTCGCCGACACGACATTTCACCATCCAGAGATTTGGATCTTTGACACCGGGAAGTAAAGTTTGCTGAGTAATCTCATCACTCATTTCTTCACCTCCGTCACCGAAATGACGTGCAGCCATGGATTCATCGGCATATTTTTTTCGAAGATACTCTTCGATTTCATCTTCTTTTTGGGAACTGTGACACATCAAAATATTAGTTAACCTCGCAGTATTTTACAGAAATTCTTGTATTATATATTTACATTTTATATTAATACTTACTCCCAAAGGTTCGTGCCTCTTCTCCTTCCTTCAATTTCTCGAGCAGTAGGTCCAAGCTCATCAATTTCGTTACCAATAATTCCAATTTCTTGAGCACCTTCTTCCCATTCTTCATCATCTTCGACATCATCGTCAACTTCAGCCTCGTGAATAATAAAACCACCACATCTTTCTTTTTTCTTCTTTTTCCTTGGCCGGTCATCATCTTCATCTTCCTCCTCATCATATTCGCTGTCATTCAAATCTTCTCCTTCTGGTTCTTCTTCAGGTTCCACATCTTCATCACCTGATCTGGCTTCTTCGGCTTCCGCAACAGATCTTCAAAAAATATATAAGAATGAAGAAACTTAATTTTACTGGAACATTTTAAATGATTGATGAACAGAATTATAACTCACCCTGATCTGGATCGCGAACGAGATCGGGAGAGAGAACGAGACTTGGACCTTGATCTTGAACGACTCCTGGATCGCGATCTTGATCTTGAAACTGATCTTGATCTCGTTGGGGATCGTGAACGTGACCTAGATCTAGATTTGGACCTTGATCGAGATCTTGATAGACTTCTTGCAGAACGATTTTCTACCTCGCTATCACTTTGAATAATGCGGCGACGACCACCTCGCTCACTCTCATTGTCAGATAAATTACTTCCCTCTGAATCCGACATAGCTTAGCCGGGAGGGACAAATACTTTTAGAAGGTCTGTAAAAAGAAACAAGTATATTTCCTTTAATTTTAGAAATTTTCAATTCAATATCTCAATAAATGTAGAAATGGCACTGCAAGGAAAAAATGCCGGTAGGGTAGGGATCAGATTACTTATATAGTAAGGCCTTTTTACCCTTTTTGTGTAAAATTAACAAGTGAATCACTGATAATTTTATGTCCTCTGATCTATAGGTTAAAGACTTTGGAGTACGATCAGTACGATTGATGATTTTTTATCAAAACGTGGTAAACAACTTATCAATATGTAAAAATATTATCGAAAATTAAAAAAAAAAACTGAAATTGAGCAAGCAATGGACAAATTATAAGTTATAAATGCTTGGGATAAATTCTACAATTGAGGTTATTTTACAGCTTATGACGTTGTTGTAAGAAGTTCTCGATCTTCTCGATATATTGCACGATTTGATGAAATTTTGTAAAATGATTAAGAATATAACATTTTTTCAATGTTTTTCGTAACTTTTTATATTAAAATAAACTTAAAATATCAATACGAAGTAAATAAAAACAATTAACGGTATCAACAGAAAGCACCGAACCTCAAAAATAAAATTCGTACAAAATGTATAAAATATGCGGTATAACTAACAAAAAAAGGCGGAAATGACAACTCACATTAAAAACTATTTTACTTACATTTCAAGCTCCGCAAAAAGAATGAACTGAACGTCTTTCTTCCAGCATCCAGAACTTTTATTCGCATTAAAATTACCAAAGCTGACATCTTGTTTTTAGGCTGGGGAAAAGAAACTGGAGAAATCTACAGGGTTGCCAATAGAAATGGCATTACATAAAAAGCATAAAAATCACCAAATCTGAGAATTTTCATTTTTGCCGTATTGCGCATGCGCAAATATAAGCCCGCGCTATTTGAATTTGTTTTAGCAAGTTTCGAGTTTGTTTTCTTTCCTGTTGTTATATGAGTTGTCAAAGAAATGTTTAATCGATATGGCGATTGCGAAGGCAGAGAATAAATTTAATTGAATTTAATGCTGCTTACATTGACTTGGTTTCTAGAAAGTTTTTTTTTTATATAAAATATTGTTTCTAATAATTTAATCAGCTTTGTCATTAAATATCTTTAAAAAATGTCGGATATCACACAAAAACTTTTATCCACATACTATGGATTTGGTAAAGAAATTGACGCTACTAAAAAATTATCTGTTCATGATTGTGCCAATCTTTTAAGTGATGAGACGAATAATTCAATTGTTGATGAGTCATTAGAAAATGAGGACACTTCAACAAAAGAAAGCTCAAAGGTACTTACAATATTTTTAAAATAAATTTTTTATAATAATAATCTAAATCTTTTATTTCTTCATAAGTGATCTTAATCTGGAATTAAAAATTAATGAATTGAGGAAATAATATTTAGGAAGAAGATACCATTGAGCATTACGAGGATGGATTTAGTACTTTGGATGAAAAATCCACAATTGAAGATGAAGTATTCGATGATGAAGATTTCTTGAGCGAATATGTCGATGTCCTAGAGTCTCTTCGAGAACAGAAAGATTCTGCAAACTACAAAACAGATGCTACTTTCCTTGAAGTTAATTCTGAAAAAGTAAACAATAATGAAAATGATAACATAGAAACTATAGGTACAAGTTCTCTTCCTGAAAAGCTAAATGAAGATCAGAAACACGATGAAGATTCAAATTCTTGCTCAGAATTTTTGCCTAAGAAAAATCCTTCTTGTAATGAAATTTTTCTGGATCTAAGTGGATCAGGAATTTGCATTTTTCCAGAAGATATGTTTGTACAATTTCCCAACTTGAAGGTCAATTTTTTTTATATTCAATTTTTTTATATCAATTTAATTGTATCTACAATAATATTTTAATGCAAGTACAAAATAAAATTCGTAGATGATCTATTTGGAGGGAAACAACTTGAAAGAGCTTCCAAACGCACTTTTCACGACTTTAAAACATCTTCAATGGTTAGATGTGAGAAGCAATCACTTGAAATACCTGCCTTCAACTATTAAAGACCATCCAAATCTTGAAACCATTTTAATCCAAAGAAATAAAATGGAAAGATTACCACTCGAACTTGGTAGACAAATTTAAAATAATTAACCACAAAATTTAACAAATAGTAGTTAATATTTTTATCTCTGCATTCTTAAACATTTTCTGGTTATCTTTTAGGTACATTACCGAAACTAAAAGGACTTCAAATTGCACATAATCCTCTGATTTATCCATCCAAAGAAATTTTATCTCTCGGATCGACTGAGATTTTAAGGTATTTACGTGATGAATGGAATAAAATTCATCCTTCAGAATCAATTGAGTCATTAAAAGGTACTTAAATTTGACAATTATTAATTTTTATTATTTTTTAAAAAAATTTGAAATTAATATTGAATATCTTGTCAATTTCAGAAGAAATTACACCAAAACCTTCCATGATATTATGCTATCAACCAAAATCAAATAATAATAATAAATTTAAAAATGCGAAAAAGGAATCTACAGCTGTTACTAAAGCGCCGGATAAAAAATCAGTGAGGAGAAAAACTTGGAATTACAAACCAAGCAATAGGTACAATAATTCATCGGTTCAAAATTTAAACAACAAACAAGGACAGCTTATTTTATGTCAAGACTGTGCTTTTCTTTTATATCTTAAAAGCGAATTTAAAAAGTCGATATCCCTTGCAAACAATCGTAATATTAAAAAAAATGAAACTAGAATAGTTGATTACAACATTAAAAATAAAAATATTTTAACTTTTGAAATACAAAATAAGAGAAATAATATTTTGATACTAATGGATCCTTCGCCAAGATCTCATTACGTAAGAAACAATGTTAATAACCTCGTCAATCATAAAGAAAATTTTAAAAAACTTTGTCAATTAAATTTATTGGAATTAAATCTGAAAGATCGAAAAAATAGAAAAGAACTAAATTATAATCAATCGTTAAACAAAAACAGAGAAAAAATAGGTAAAGAGAAAACAGGTATATGTTAATTATTACAAAAAATATAATTAAAATTGAGGTTTAATAAAAAGAGTTTAGGAAAGAATTATTTTTATAACAAAAACCTTTCACCTTAAACCATGTATTAAAATTATTATCTATTTTTATTTATTATACACACGTAGATGCGACAGTTCTAAGTCAGATGAATTTTTAGAGCATCGACTTTTGTGGCTCGAAAAAGCAAAAGAATTTTTAGAAGAACGGTCTACTGCGCTTCAAAAGTTACTGTGAGTTTTATAGATTACTTAATCAATATTTGTTCACGGATCTAAAAGTCAATTTTGTTGTTTAGAGACTGTTCCACTTTAAGAAACTGGAGATATGATCGTAGTAGTTTCAATAAAAGTATGGCTAAAGCAGCAAGCCGAACCGAAGGTATGGCAAACTATTATTCAATTTTTTTCAAGAAATTCCGTTGAAATTTTTTTTTCATATTTTACAATTATATTTAGAGGATATTCCTTTTGCTGTGGATCCAAATAGTATTGCCGTTTCAATCAAGAAAAATCAGAAAAAGGTAAAAAAGTTTTTAATTATTTTCGTATCTTTTACACATAAAAAATAAATAAATGCAAATCTAATAAAAAAAGTTAACTTTTGTACTGTTTTAGAAACCATCTATTAATGGAAGTGTGAACCGAAATAAAATATTCGAAGAACCAATAACGTGAGTAATTATTTTATACTTAGTTAGTAACTAAAAGTGAAATTGTTACATTGTCTTTTAATTACAGTGACATAAATAAAAATATTGATGATATATTCGAGTCACTAGACAAATTGAAAGCAAATAAATCGGCAGAAAGCTTGTCTCCAAAAACTGAGAAGAAAATATTGGAACTGGAAATTCGGAAGGTATATTCCCATCTGACCTTTATACTTAACTCCTCTCAAACCTAAATTATAAATAAATCTTTTCATTTACAGATTACTAATCTGCAAAACTCTATTAAGCATCTACAAAAGCACAACGATATGATTACAGATCCATACGCGGCTAGAGAAATTAGCTCAAAATCTTTCGTTTTTCCTCCCTCTATAATAATTTAATGGTGCCTATTCATCATAATTTTACTTCAGATTACTTATTTCCTAAAAATTACAAGAAAATACGTATTCAGTCTTTTTCATTTTATTCAAAAGAGACAATATAATATGTGTTTACTATTTTTGAGTTGGGTTACAGATGCGTAGCATAATGGTTACCATAAGGATAATTATTTTTTAATGTGCAAAATTATAAATATATTTTATAGAAATGCACATTTCAAAAATAAATCTAGCCTGTTTTTTAGAACTTTTGAATACGTTTAAAACGCATTTATGGTAAATATCAATCTTGCAATTAATTGTTACGATTAACTTAAAACAATTTCAAGATAAAAAACATTTTAAAATCAACTGTAAAAATATTTTAGACATTCCGTTTTTCGATTTTTTTCTTTTAATACCGAGCAAAGCTTTTGGAAATACTACTTCAAAGGTGCAAAATACTCAGCAGTAAGAAAGCTACAGTGACCACGACATTTATCGATAAGTAACATTTTCTACAACTTTTAGATTGAAAATTTCAGAAGTCTACTTGTAAGGCTTATTATCAACTTGGTACTGTTGCTTTTAGTCTAAATACAAATTATTTTCATATTTGTACACTTGGGAAGTTAATACAGCACACACACCAATGCCCTAGCATTTTAAGCAATTGCCAATGTGCTTCTTTTTCATGACCAAATTCTAAACTCTTGTAAATTGGAATAATTAATTAATTAATTAACTGAAATAAAATTACATACTGAAAAAGATCAGATAAATAACATTTTTAAATAGAATAGAGTGCAGCTCTTAATCTATTATTACTGATTTCATTAACATGTGCGTTGATTCTATAGAAATTATAAAATAGAAAAAAAATTAACTGAAATGGGTTATTATAAATAGTAAAATACAGCATTTCATTATTAGGATAATTAAAATAATGATTAAAACTTATTTCTGATCTTTACCTTTTCCATTAAAATGTTAAATTCACGTGAATACTTTTTTCCCACTTATATTATATGTATGTATTATGATATTAAGTGTCTTGAAACTCAAATAAAAAATAGTACTGACATTGATAAAAGTAAGACTGACGAAGTAAAGCCTGGATATGGAATTTAATTAGTCCTTGATATACAAGGTAAGGAAGAAATTACCTTTGCTTCAATAAATTGAATTTTAAGAAATATTCTATTCCACATCCTATATATAGTTCGCCGGCTCTGGGTAAAAGTACTTTATATCGCATAACTTTTAATCTTTCTTTCGTTTTTTGAGCTAATTTCATAATTTACTCTCATTTTCGATATGATGAAATATGAATTGGTTGATCCATTTTAGTATTCTCTATTTACAACAATGTTTTTGTTAAAATGCATATAAATAACGCATGAACTGGTGTATGGTCTGAATTCGTGCGTGCAACAGTTCACACGATTAGACAAAATTTAATACTCATATCAAGGCGAGGCTTCTAATTCGTGTAAATTATATAGTGATACATACATCTTTCAAGGGAGGTGCTCGGAATCTCTTTTCTTACGATTAGTCTCACTGCTGTAATGTCAACAAGAGTGCGATTTTCCAACCAATTTTTCAATATTTTAAAACTGAAGTTCCAAGGTAATTATTTCTTTGACTTTGATCCTAGGAGAAGCACTTTGTTGACAATCAATATAGGAGCACTCGGCTTCTGTTAGAAGCTTCTGCACATGACGACTGTTGAATTATCATCCACACCCGGCGCGTAATCTACAAATCCGAGTTTGGCGTAGAATTCATGTGTTTCCTTATCTCCAGATGGCATCGTCGCGTGAACGCCGAAAGACCCTGAAGAGCAAAAATTTACATTAAAAGAATTGATATACTAAATAAAAAAATACAAAATTTGCTTTTTAAACTGCTTACCATTGGCTCTCAAGGCAGCGAGGATGCAAGTAACAAGTCTTTTGGAAACAGACAGATCAGTTACAGTCGATAATACTGAACACAGAATACGGGAAGGATGTTGCCTACTTAATTGTTCAGGAAGATCGGGACTATAAGAGTGAAAATACCGAATCGCCTCCTTTAAATACAAAAAAAAAAACTGTTTAAACTGGTTCTTAATAGTGGAATATCAATATTGACCAGAATACAATATAGAAAAGAAAATCTTATAATACCTGAATATTTTGTGGTAAGTCATTGATGTTTTCGTTGAGTGGATACTTAGATCTCAATTCCGGAATCCAAGAAACTGACATCTTTTGATTATGGTTTGTAATATTCAATACTGCCAAGGCGTAGCCGACGATACCTTCTTCTTCCTCTTCTACTATCATGCAAAACTCAGGACTCAAAGTCAAGTAATCTCCCACAAGTCTGTGTTGAATTAAAATCGAAAAATAATATAATACATACATATAACCAACATAGTACACACCAATGAAAAGTTTTTGAAATGTTCTCTCATACCTATCAGCAACTGCAGAAGATAATGTGCAGCCAGCCATCCTATTACAGACGGCGTAAACAGCATCTTCATCAGCCGGTAAATAAGGCCGAATAGTGTATATTTTACTTGTAGGCACTTCCGGCGCTTTATACACAAATAAATCATTTCCATTGTCGACGGGTATCAGTCTCTGTAAGAAGCAAATGTTACCTTTAAATAACTGTAATAAATGGAATACAGATTACAGAAATCTTCAGGGCAGCACAAAAATGGAAAAAATTGTTAGCCACCAGTACGGAATTCAAAGACGTTCCTATCATAAAAAGATGCTGCGCTGCGACTATATCGAAAATAGATTCTCGCAATCTTGAAATCTGAAGCCATCACATTCCAAATTATGATGATATTCTAGTTTAACTAAACTTTGAAGTAGGTACATACAAATTCAGATTCTAAAGAGCTTACCTGAAGATCAGCTGTGAGGCCACCTCGAAATACCCAAGGCTCTTGATCTCCACTCATAAAAGTTTCCTTCCACCCGTTCGAAAACCCTATCCCAAAAATAGTAGCTTCAATTGTGTACAATTATAAGTATAAATTATATACATCTAGTGAACTATTTTATCAATTTCCTCACGCCTGTGCCATGCACTTAAATCAATGAAATGCTTTTTGCTACAGATTTCATTAATTAGCAAAGATACATCCTCAAAACTTCCCTGTTTCTTAAGTTTAAATCAAAGACTTAAAGATGACTTTATAAAGATCTGTTTTTATTTGAATTTTTAATAAGAATTTATCAGGCTAGGAAGTGTTCAGTTTGTATTCGCGCATCGTAAACTCTTGATCTGATGGAGAGGAATATGGTAGAGGTATAAATTAATGGATTATTATGCCAAAATGCGCCTGAAATAAAAGTTCTGTTACTCCTGAAAATAATATTGTAGTCTGAAACTAAGCAAAATAAATTAGTGTTGCCAAGTTGACAGGATGATTAACTAATCGTTCAAGAAATTTACTGATTAAGTAATTAGAATAATGACACTACGTCTATTTATGTACTTTCAGCTTCAGAATTTCCTGCCCGATTAGATTTATCTTGAAAAATTTGAGGAATATCAAGAGTTTACAAAAATACTTTTCTCAATTCTACAAAACTATCAGCAAATGTACTTCACGTGGAAAATTTCTTTGAAAGTAAACATTTAATTCAGAATACATAAGTTCTAAACTTATCGAGAAATTAAAAAAATGCATAATAAGTAGGTAAACAAATCAGAATGATTACTAAAATCAAAGTGTTAAAATTTGAATAAATTTGTTTTTTAAGTGCCAAGAAATCACTCTGTGAATTTATGAACTGAAAGGTGCAAGAATTTAAACTTAAAAATAAGGAAAAATGAATGCAAAAATGTATTTGACACAAAGAAATTTGTTCCATTGGAAAAAATATGTGACTCTACGCGCCAAGATTCTTGCTATACAGAATCTTTTGTATATTTTAATGCCAAGCTTGTAACTTTTATAAACATACAAATATACGAGGAGTTTTGAGAAATATGAACATCCGAGTTTACAGAGATAGATCAAACTCATGTAAAGTTGTAAAGTGACAAACTTGGCAGATCGCGCACTATGCGTTGTTACTCAAAGTCAGACGAATCTCGTACATGTATAGCTGCCTTGCGTAAACGTTGTCATCGTGGATGGAAATCTGCCAAACGCTATCAACAAGACAAAAACACAAAAAAAAAAACGTTAGTCAGTGCTGCAAAGAATGTTCCTTCCTCATCATCTACACACATTCTGGAGGAAAGTATTCGTCTTCTGCTTTGGAGGACACGAATTTCACAGTTTCAATGTCACACCGTATTGTAGCGGCAGCTTCTCTCTGATGGGATCCGCTAATCTCCATACTACCAACGAATACATTCCTGCCAGGCTAAACTGCAAAAGAAAGTCAGTTGATATTGCAATTGCTGGTAAATCAGGCTAATTAAAGGATTTTTCACTCATTCTCCAATTGTTACTGCTTTTCCAAGATTGAATTTCTCTTCGAATCAAAACAGAGCTAACTTGTATTGGGAGCCATAACTATTGCAAATTCACAATAAGTATTCAACAGTAAGAGATTCATTTCCCAGAAAATCAATGAAGCACCTACTTTTTAAATTTGAATTATTCAGAAGTTACGAAAAGGTTCATTCTTTTATTCCATAACGCTTTTTGACGATTTTTGGAATTTCATAAATTTCAAAGGATTAAAAAGAATTTTGTACAACATTCAAAAAGAAAGAAGTACAAAGTACTGTTGATTCGAAATTAGAGTTCAAATACTACGGCTCCCGAAATTGTACCAAATTTTACATAAGACTGTTATTACTTAATTCCGAGTGTAATTCTTTTTTTATCAACTAATTGTATTACATCTCGAGTTCCTTGTTAACTTCAAGACTAAAAACTTTCACTGTACTAGATTTCAATCGGCCTTCATATCAATTTTAAAAAGTTTCACAAGAATAATCAGAAGAATAAAGTTAAATCTTTAGTTCATTCAACGATTAATTTTTAAAATAAGAAGTCTTTTCACGACAGCCCTATGTATTATATTGGTACCGCGCATGGAAACACTTGCTTCTAAAGCGCAGAAGCAATTGCAACCAACAAATATCAAAAATAAAAAGAAATAGTATTTTTTGTGTCTAAGAAGAAATTTAGATTTAGTTGCAAAAGATTTGATTGCATATAATTGAAGTAGAACTTAATTAGAAAAACGTATTAATAATCGATTTAAAAATTAAGTTTTAATTCAATCATAAAGAAAAAGAAAGCAACTAGTTTGATATTCTTCTAAAAACGCGCGTTATTGTACAAACCCAAGAATACAAATGAAATATTGGCATTATATATTTAGATGTATTAAAAAAATAAGATTAAAAATTAAATCAATTATTTATTTTATACAAATATATTTTCAAAATATTACTCTCTTCTCTTAAAAATGCGCGAAACATAAATATATACATATAATACCAATAGTAATTTTTGTATTTGTCCCAGTGCTTTGCTCAAAGTTGAACACTGTTGAATTATTTTTATGCAAAAATGAAGCAAGCACTCGAGTGAATATTCGTTTTGCAAAGAAAATAATTTTTTAATTTTCTTGAGTTTAAAAAAAAGTGAATTACAAGTTTTCATTGCGAAACGATTTTAATTTGAAGAGACAAAAATTTTTATTGGACTTACCTGTACAATCGGTCGACTTCTTCTGAAAGATAAGTACACATAACAAATTACCAAAAACGTTACAGTAGTTTAAGAACGGCACTTGTCAAAGGAATGAGAAATGCTCACCTTGGAATTTGCCACAACTTAAACAATGAGTAACAAACCAATTTTTACATTTTGGTTTATAAAACTACAGAAAATACGTGAACAAACAGTTGTATTTGCTGTATCGTTCTATATAGTTTTTACTTTACCAGCAAACTAGCATAATTAATTGACTTTCTTTAACGTTTTCGATTATTTTTAACAGTAATATATATGATTGAGTAAGCTTTAAATGAATATTGAATTTTAAATAAAGATTTGTGAAAAGACAGGAACACTAATTAAAAGGAAAATTTCTCTAAATTATTTTAAAACAATCATAAATATGGACTGCATAAAATTTTTAATGTACAAATTGTAATAACTTCTATGGGGAAAATTATTGAAATTAAAAGGCTGTCTACAGATTTATACTTGCGTATGAAAGTTTTTAAGGACTTACCGAGCCACTTGATGTAACTGTTTAATAAGGAGACGACTCCTCGCATGTCCCAGACATACGAATACAAGTCGTACAACAATTCGCGATTGTTGCAATAAGTTAGTCGCTGGAAGAGTCTGTTTACAGCTTTACACATTTCGTTCATTTTCGCAGCTCGAGAATGCCATTCATTAACCTGTGAAAAACAAAAACCTTGGTTTCACCTAAAATTTTCATTTTCATAATCAGCGAATAGATGTAAGTAAACGTAGCCTCAACGAAATTAGAGGTGACTCTAATTCAGAAGTTTATCTGAAATTAATATTACTTACATCGGGGTTTGAGGTAAGTTCTTGATGCATGGATTTGTGCATAACAATTTGCGCGTTGCTTTTCAACCAGTTGAATTCCTGTAATAATTGGATTCCTTGTCCACCGTGTTCAAAGGGTAGATAAAAGAGATCGCACAAAAGGGAGAGATCTTCCTGCGTAAGCTTATTGGCTTCCTTAAGATTCACACTTTCTTGGCTTTGACTTGCATTGTCATTATTTTCATTATTCTCACTGTTTTCGTGGTTCTCATTGTCATTCTCTACCACCATCTGGTTGCCATTAACAGTCGGGGAAGTGTTGTCCACTTCGACTTGCATACTTCCCGAAGTTCCGCTGCAGGTCTAGAAAATTAATATTAGTAACTTAGGGTAAAGTCGCTTCAGATACGAATTAATAAAAAAAAGCAACGAAATCTTACTGAAATGTTTTCTACCATAACATCGTCTTCAGTAGGTACTTTAGCGACATGAGCTGGCGAACTACTAGGGGTGGTATTGCAGTCCATTGGTTCAGTGGAGGGTAATGTTTGAGGCAATAAATCCGTTCCAGCAATTACACCTGAAGGAGGTAGCGCGAGTTCACTCACGACTTTCGTTTCAGATATCAAGGAGTTCATGACAGGACCTGGAGGTGGTATGAAGGTTTCATTGCCAGTGACACTGGAACAAACCTCTGCCAACGCTTGGAGATGATTAGAATTGTTGCTAACGATTGGAACAGCTGCAACGGTAGTATTGGTCGTAGTCGTGAGACTCATACAAGTATTCACGGAAGGAATAATGGGAATTGGTATCGTGGGAGCTACACATGGTTGTGGTTTAGCTATAACGCCCCATGCGGCACGTTTTTTACTGAACTCTGGCAACCACTCATTGATTGCATTTTTCAGTGCATGGCGGGGGTGATACATATTCGGCGATAGTGTCGAAGGCACATCTTCACCTATTACCCCATCCTCAGTTTCCGTTTCCAATTTGATATCAGCAGAAACTGTATCGTCTGAAATCAATTTTTTAAAGAATAATAAGCCTAGATAGATAGTACTAGTACTAAAGGACCCCAGTGAAAAGAAAACACTTACTTAAGCTCAAGTCTCTTTTCCCATCGACATTACACCTGCTCCACTGTGCCAGGGTATGAATTGCTACAAAGTTTGCTCCGTATTCGCAATTAGGATTCGTCAGCACTCCTCTGAGTTTTGGAATGAGATCGGGAGATCGTCCAGAGTATGGACCGAGAAATACCCGCTTTTGATCATAATCATTGGCGTGTAAATTATCCCAGATGACTGGAGGTCTTCTTAGAACTTCAGTGATCTCTTCAATTGATTCAACAGTCAAAAGCCGCGATATAACTTTTGGACCTGTCCACATTATATCAATTTCTTGCGCTAATTTGCTACCAAGTGTATTCAGGTACTCCGAGGTGGAAACGTTTGGCACTGCACGAGTCGCACAATATTGCGTTGGGCAGAGCAGAAAACGTGGTTGCCCTAGATGTTGGAAAATGTCGTTCGTCACAGAAACCTGCAAGCCAAATTATTTGGTTTTATGATACGCTGAAAGCCAACAGAAAGGATAGTGAATTCATAATAAACTGATACTATCATTTAATGAAACAGGAAAATTTCCATACTTGAGCGTGTGCAAATGACTGGAACATCTCCTTATCGGCTTCACTCATCTCTGGCTCAATGTCATCAAAGAGTAGAGCAAAAGCGATGCAACCAAATTGGCTAACTTGTTCTAATTTTCTTTTTAAAGCAGTTACTTCTTTTGCACTAGAATATGTAATGTCCAGACCGGGAGATAAGGCATAGTAAAAAGTGATTCCACACTCTCGGGCGGCAGTGATCAATCCCGTTAAATGCTCGGCTTCTTCGACGGTATATAAATCTCGCCAGTAAGCACGATGTTTGTAATCGTCCTTTGGAGCATAAAGATACGAGTCCATACCCCATTTCTTCAACCTGATGAATTATAATAATTATATAAATTAATTTCTTTCAAACTCAAATAATAGCAGTAACAAATTTTAATAACCAACTCACTTTCGGAAAAGGTCCTTTCTTTGTTCAGTCGTCCATGGACGTCCATAAAATCCTTTTAAAATAAAAATACGTATGATAGGAATAGATATTAATAGATAATAGATAATAATAATAGATTGCTTATATTTATGTTTATGAAAAATTGAAAACAGAATACTTATGACATTTTAAAAAATAGACAATGCCATAATAGTAAAAACCTGTTAGAGAAAAGTTCGTTTTTTTCCTTGAGAACAAAATAACGTATATTTTTACGTCTGCTATGACATTTAAATTTTATTTTCTTAGATTTTTATGAATAGATTAGAAGTAAATTATGAGAATATACAGGACGTCTTATCCTGATGAACACAAGATTTACGACTTTGATCAAATATTGAAAACTTCAAAATAAGTGGCTGTATAACTTTAAAAGCCGGTGCCGTATCCGTCTGTCATCATGATTTTTAATAGAAAAAAAATAATTATAAAATAAAGCTCCTCCCAGAGACAACAATAAAAATGTATTATTGTAATTATTATTATTGTAATGTATATAATTATTTTCGTTCTCTTTAAAACATTGACGTTTTGTGCGAATATTGAGATGAAATTGGAATTCAACGTATGTACCTCGCTTACTTTGAATTGAAGATATTTTTATATAAAATTTTAAATGATTGCAAATTTAGATCTTGTTTTTTAAACTTCAAAGTTATTAAGTGGAGTGGTTGAGAGAAGATCTAAAAAATGACAAATGTTTGCATAGCTGCAACAATGTAACCGATCTCACTTACCTTCTACCACACCACAGATAAAATTACCATTTCTTGTATTTGAATTAGTGGAACCATTAGTTTCCCCCATGGCAAAATCTAATAAGTACGTTGAGAAATGAAAACGAAGATTAGCCAGGTGTTTATATTAAAATCAGGACTTCCACGTCGAATTATCAAAAGCAACAAAGTCTTCAAAGTCGTCACTTATTTCGAGAAAAGAATGTCACATTTTATAGAGATTCTTCCCAGATATGTAAACTATGTTAATATTGAAAGCATACACATTCTGAAAGCTGTGGAAATTTCGAAAAACGTTTCTAAACCTTTACATTGATTTGAAATGTTGTTAAAAAGGTTGACAAAGTTGAAGTTTTTCGTTTACGAACATCACGAACATTTGTGTCCAGAAAAAAGGTGAATAGAAGGGAAACTTGCGGATGATATATTGCAGCGACTATAGCGCTCCAGAGCGTTCGACTCTCGATGTTACTATAAATTTCGCGCGAAATTCAAATTTAAAATAATGCATTATATAATTTTTCCGCAAAATATTCAAAAATTTTACTTTGTAAAGTGAAAAAAAGCTTAAGCTATTTTGAACAAAACTTTCCTTTAGCAATTACGTTTAATTTTTAGTGATTTTTCAATTTTCCAATGAAAGAAACAGTATTTTTTTTAAAATGCAGCTTTTTCATTCTAGGATATAGAACGTTTGAATTTTAAATTATTCAATTGATGAAATGGTTCTATTTCTGAGCATTGAGTGATCAATTATTATCAATGACAATCATACTACATACTTTACTATCGTCAATATAAATTAACAATCACACGTGGACAATTCTGCAGAAAAAAAAGTAACATCTTTTCTGAAAACCATTTACACACATGTGATCGTGCAAATTATCGAATATAATAAAAAATATAAATATGATAATTGGAATGAAATTATAGAATTCCAATGAAAAAAGGGGTATTATTTGTCAGTATTACATAATCTCAGAAATATTGTGCAAACAAATAACATCATTTTTTATACAAAAACATTAATCATTCTATATGAATACCCTAGGCATTAACGGACAAAATAGTTATTAAATTTTATTTTACACTACTCTTTCAGAAAATTCTTCAGTTAGTTGTAGAAGTCTAAAGCAAATTACATATAATTTGCTTTAGACTTCTACAACTAACAATTTATTCATAAATAAACTAGGTCCGGATATAAAAACATACGCCGATCATATATAATTTTTTTTCAGAACTGTACATAATAATATTTTTAAACCATAAACCTGTAATAAGCTTTTAATGGTTTATTTTTCTATAAAATAAAACCTCAAGTTCGTTTTATGGAGGAATTTATCCCTCAAGTCATTTTTTTCCAGGAGGGCAGAAGTTTCCTCGTACACACATTCTGATACGAACGAATATATATACATACTATTAATTTACATGTGCAATTTATATGTTTACCTATACTTAGAATACATAGTCATTATACATATACATAATTATATATGCATATGTCTATTATATATATATATATATATATATATAATAGACATATGCATATATAATTATGTAGGTATATAATGGACAAACACACCCACGAGTGGCTGGTTTCAAACTATGTATGTGTTCTATACACACTTGGATTTGATAAAACACGAGAAAGGAGAATATATTCTTTTCAGTTTCAGTCAAACCGACGATTTCGCGACTGAAGGATTGAATTTCGTATCTTCGCTTATATTGATTTTTTAAATCAACTTTAAAATTGTTTCGCGAAAAAAAGAAGTAGTTTCTAGATTATAAATAATTTACGCTACTAAGTCTTATTTTCGGATACTTTTTATTATGTTATTAAACATCTGCGATAAGAAAGTTTAGACTAAGGTATATTCTGAAAAAATTAGTTTAACAGAAGTGTATGTTCTTTATTAAAAAAAAAAATTAAAGCACTGACTATTCTTATAGAATATTTCGTAAGACAGTTCCAAAAATTAATACTGCGGGTTCATTTTTATTAATACAGACCAAAATCAGACCAAAAGAATTTTGAAAAGTGAATGATTTCTTTGTTTAAGTTAACAATTTAAAAAAAAAAAGTCAAAAAGAAACTGTTTTTCTGGTTTCTTACAGATTTCTGGAAAGCCACGTGTATACCTTTATATGAGTGCTAGAAGAGTAAACAATGAATTTGAGTTTTTTCTTATGTCTGCAATGCCTGCAATTGTTGATAATTTGTTGTGCAGCTGATTTTGCGTTTCAAGAAGAATTTTATGGTAATTACTAAAATGATAATACGTAATTAGGCTTATCAGTTTTTTAGAAATTGGTTATCCAATTATTGGCATAAACTTATACCTGCCATTATCAAGACATATGTTTTAAAGTGAAAACAGATATAATATTTTGTTTATAATTATGTAGGTAAAAAAAAGATTAATAAAATTATTTTAGCTCAAATGTTGAGCTAATTAATTAATAAAATTATTTGAGCACTTTTTTCTTTGTTTTCTTTGTTTTGTTCAATTGATTTTACCATCATTATCAAATAAAAACGAGCACGCTTCACTTAATTTTGATAACCCACTTTATTCCTTGAGAGATATTATGCTGACTATTATTTTTACAATGGAACAATAACTTTTTTGTAAAAAAAACCAAAATCCCGAATGTGAAGAAATATCAAAAAAATATTTCCCGAAAACTCTTTACAAAAATAAAACTAAATATTTTTTTTTTCACAAAATGTTTCAAAGTTTCGTACATAACTTAATTTTCTAGTTTCGTTAATAATTATTTTCGGTAAATTTAAATTTCGTTATAATAACAATTTAGTTTTTCTGAAAAAAAAGATGTCACTCTTGCAAATTGGAAATGGTCCTTCCTAATTTTCATTTTGTTTAGAAGGCAGTCCATGTTTTCTGGATAAAGGACAAAAAGGACTTTGTAAAAATATAACACAATGCCCAGAAAAATTAAAAGAAACGGTACAAGGATTGAGAGGTCCTAATTCAAAAGATCGCTGCGGCTTTTTCGGATCAATGGAAGTTGTTTGTTGTCCATTACAACATGTCTTTGGCAAAATTGGCCTTCGATCTGCTGACGTAGGTAAGAGAGAAAAAAATAATGGATATTACTGTTAATTCATTTGCTTTGTTAATTATCTGAACCAGGATTTGAAAAGAAGGAAAAGATTCTGAAGGTTTAATTCAATTCTTAGAATTTTTATCAAGTTTTTTTATAAAAGGATCAAGGGCGATGATGAAATTCATTATTGGGAATGAATATTTCATGCTGAGACTTATTAAATCCTATAGAATTCAATTCCCCATCCACATATTTCAAAGTCTTATATTGTTAAATTCAGAATTTAAATTTCTTAACAATCATGCTTTTCTTTTTATATAATTATTTGGGAGAAAATTTATTTTCTCTAATTTTTGTCAGTGGGAAATTTTTTCAATTTCAATCATATCACAAACCAGACATTGTATTCAATATCTGTTTTCACAATTTTGATAAGCACGTAAATTTTCATTCCATCACACTAGCGTATTAGAGTGAGTCATTAAATATACGCCTTCTTGAGCTTTAGTTTGATTATTAAGATATAAAAATAGAAAAATATATGCCCAGAGCTATATAAAATAATTCATTCTAAGGACCAATTTGATTTTTTTTATATTACTAAATTTTAAATTATTTTCTGCACTGAAAAAGATTTAAAAAATATTTCATATTTCCCATTAGCTTGTCAACAATTTGAAAATGAAATCCCAATATCTAAAGGATTGGTTTTCCACATACTTGGTGGTGAAGAGGCAGTAGAAGGTGAATTTCCTTTCATGGCTGCGTTAGGATATCGTGACAAAGATAGTAAAACTGTTATCAAATATGATTGCGGTGGTTCCTTGATCTCCACAGAATACATTCTAACTGCTGCACATTGTATAATAAATATATATGGTCAAGTTCCAGTAGAGGTAAGCAAAAAATTATCGATAGTTCTCCTTTAAATTCTCTGGCACCATCGATTTCGATATTTATGCAAGAAAATTGGAAGTAAACCAGGTATGTTAATTAAATTAATAATTAAAACGCAGTGATTAACTTGTAGGCACGAATGGGTTCAGTAAATCTTGAAACCACTAACGAGGCCGTTCAACGTATTCTGATCGCTGAGACGTACCCTCATCCAAAGTATACAATAAATACACATTATTATGATATCGCTCTTGTTAAATTGCGAATGCCAGTTCGACTTAGTACTAATGTTAGGCCCATTTGTCTAATGACAAAATCCGTCGAGATTTCAGATACAAGAAATGCTTCCCTATTAGTAGCTGGATTTGGGGCTACAAGCTTTGACACCGACCGTTCTCTCAAATTAATGAAAACTCCCAGCTTGAGGTAAGAAATTATCTCCCGAAAAACAAAAAAAAAATATTGATCCTATTATCATTCTATAAAAAGAACTTGATATAATTTATACATATTGCCGATTAGATTTCAAGGCTCTCAAAAATAAGGAAATAAATTATTATCCTTTTTAAAGAGGTTTCGTTTGAAAACTGTAGCTATTGCTACAGATGCAAGTTTTTCACGAACTCAGTTTTTTTCATACCCGCACGTAAATTTCAGGGGATTTCCCGAGAGTTTCCTGAAAATGTGGAAATAAAATTTCCACAAAATATCCTAAGAATAAAAATAAAGTTCTCGTAAAATTTCTAGAAATTTTCTTCCAGGTAGTAGATATTATTTTTTCAAGAATCAACTTTTTATTACTTTGCAGTCTTGTGAGCCGATTTGCTTGTGATAAAATGTACCCTGGAGTTAGGAAGCTTCCACGTGGGATAGATGAAAATATGCTATGTGGCAGAGATTCCAATGCGACGAGGCGATCAGATGCCTGTCAAGGTGACAGCGGAGGCCCATTCATTTTAAGAAAGGGAAGTACTCAATCTCTTATCGGTGTAACATCATTCGGATCTAGTTGTGGTAGCAGTGTACCAGGCGTCTATACCGCAGTTTATCCTTTCCTAGATTGGATAGAGGCTCAAGTCTGGGGTGATGAACAAGTGTTCGTCTACCCCGGTCAAATCACTTCCAAATAGACTGATTATTAAATTAATTTATACACGCATTACACCTACAGGAGCTAAATCTTTAATTCCCTTCCTTTAATGTCAATACATGAAAAATGAGAACACTATCATTTTCTCTTAAAGAGACTAAAACGCTTCGTCTAAATAAAAATTAAAAAATCCTAACGTCGACCTTAAAAGTCGCAATGAAAATATTCATCCGTTTAAAGTCAAATGCTCAATTAATAAAATTCTATTTTTATTCATAAATTAAAATAAAAAAGTAAACTATTGTATTATAAATTATAAATGGGAGTCGAATAAAAAGTACGAAGCGTAAATTAATTACGTCTATAATTAAAAAAATATCCTTCAATACTTTACATGACAATTTCCAACTAATCAATGTCCCGTACAAGACTTTAATCTTAGCTAAATTGTCTCAAACATTCCTTTGAGAAAACAGAAAATTTTGTTATCAATATAAATAAATAAATAAATATTTTTCGATCGTGCGGGTATTATTTAATTAAATTTAGTTGTAATTGAAGTCATAACTATATTATGTTAGCGCAAAAATCGCCTATATGATGCACTGTTTGTTTAGTTTAAAATTAAGTAATTCTTTAAAAGAAAGAACACTTGTAATAAAAATTTAGCAGAAACCGTTAAAACAGCCAATTGGACGAAGTAGTCGTAAATGTTAACACGCAAACTGTTACACTAACAACAGTAACTCTTGCGTTACAAAGGTATTGTACCTTATTGTTACTCATATATTACCTTTCATGAAAGAAGGTATACATATACATAGCTTTAAATAAATCAAAAAAATCAAAACAAAAATCTTGTATTCTACCTGAAACTCCTTTCATTTCCTGAAAAGACGTCTGGGAATTACTGAGTCGTATTTTGTGACCCAATTAAAGGAAATATTTGTGTAATTTTCCCAATTGCTTTGGCTCGTCCTTCCCGGATCAGGAGCCTCATTCCGACGTGAAGATACTCTGGATGACACACAAATCTCAGTAGTACTGAAGCGGTTTCATTCGTTTGGAGTCCGTCATCTTTCATCTCCATTATACCTTCAAATATACAGGTTTGTCTAACATTTCCAGCATGGACAGTTGCTTGAAATCCGGGGTATATTGCCGTAGGATGATACACAACCAAAATAGTAGCCTGAAATTTAAATATGGAACGAATATTAAATATTTTCTTTCACTTCAGAAATATATTTTGGATTAAGAAGATATTCTCAAATGGTTTTCAATTCTTACTTGGAAGAAAAGTGTAGCGTGAGGATGCTCACGAGAAGAAATCAAAACCATGCCAGGTCGCAGATGAGGTACAGGAGGATCTCTTTTCGTGACAGGTGCAATAGTTAAACTTGCACTCTGTGATGCTCGAACTACGCAGCAAGGCGTTTTATTACGATGTAGACTCACTACTTTGACTGGGCTGAATTCGCCATCAGGTAAAGGACCAACCAGTAGACGAGTTCCGGGTGTGATAAGTCCTTTTACAAGTAAACCACCTAACACTGGCTCATTCAGTCCCACTACCCTACAAATAAAAATAATTTTTGTAAAGTACCCAAATCCACAATTTTAAATAAAAACATTTTGAAAATTTCTATTCAAAAGAAATACCTGAACGTTTCGTCTATTTGGAAGAGACACGACTCTGGATCTGTTTCTACAGGTGTTGGATTTGTGGGTGGCAAATCTCTAATGAAATTTGTCAACTCTCCCAGACCTTCCCCCGAAACGCAACTCACAAGAAATACTGGTATAGTATCTAGGTCGTAAACGTTTGGTTTATCGTTATTGTTCGTATGAAGTATCAACTTTTTAGCACAGCTCTGAGCTTTTATGATAGTTTCTAGTTGCAAGATGATTTCTCGAGGGTTTCTAAAACCTACATCTATTTTAGTCACAATAATGAAAAACGGTATTCGCAAGGCTAAACATAGAGTTAGATGTTCTTGGAAAGCTTCATTCGCAGGTGGAGAGACGACCAGCATCACATAGTGTGGAGAATAACCTGCGATAATAAGATATTTTCTTTTTAATTGTAGTTTTTTTAAATATAGGATGAAGGATTAAAAGAAATTACGAATTTATACCTGTGAGACCCAATAATGTCGTCCGTAGATATTTGCGATGTCCTGCTAAATCAATGAATGTAACCACCTTTGAAGCATGCTCGCAAATTTCCTCTGCTGTCTTCATTTCCGAATAATTCAAAACATGACCATTGTTATCGAATCCGAGAATTTCGTGAGAAATAGAGGACGTACGTCCAGTTTTTATTTCATGAAGGTGGCGAAATATATTAAGTCTGGCTCTCCCCCGGCCATTGTCCAATTCACCTTGCGTAAGTACACCTAATTACAAAATTTCACTACCGATAAGAATTGTAAGTTCACCTGTTTGTCGATGATGGTTTAATACTTCTATCAGATTCTATAGAAATTTACCTTTAAAATGAGTCCAAAAAATTTTTAAAAATGGTCATTTTTATGAAAATAATAATAATGAAAAAATTCAATTTAGATTTTCTTACTTCTATATTCTCATCATCTCACCTAAGAGAGTAGACTTTCCAGCATCTTGTCCTCCTAATACTGCTAATCTTAAATCAATCACGACATCATGGTCATCAGCATCACCTTTTCGTAATTTTCGAACCAATACTTCAGCTACTCTTTTCTCTTCGACTTTGCTTGTTCTTGATTTGCACTTTGCAAGTCTTTCACGAAGTACTGTCGTTGCCGCTCCTAATCTATCTGCCATGTCCCTTAAAGTTTTCAACGACAACATCATGTCGTCTCTAGACAAACCCGCTAATCTACCATTGTCTTCGACGCCTTGAAAATAATGTCATGGTTTAGATAACGAAAAGTGAAAGATAAATTCAACTTAAAAATCATAATCATTTAATAAATAAAATACCTATTTGATAAATAGCTTCCCCATGACCTTCGCGAAGGCGCCATTTCATCTGAGTGACCAGGTGTTCAAATCTTTGACTGGAAGGATTTACCAATTTCAGTTTGTACTCTATATTTCCTTGTTCAGGCTCAGGTGGTAATCTATCTTCTAGATCATCATCTGGAGATCCTTCATGCTCAGTTTGTTCACCTGTATCGTCTTCCCAGTTCTTTTTTCTCCTGGGCTTAGTCTCAACTGGTTCGAACAGCTCTAAAAACGACTCCATCCCTGCAAGTTAATACATTCAAAAAATGTAAGTATTGGAAAATGGTTATGGGAAATAACACGATAATTAAGAACAAAGAAATTAACTTTATTTAAAACACTTGGAAGGCAGGTCTTTACTGATCGAGATGCGATTTTAGACTAAGGACTTAATGTGTCACATATAGCTCATACACACACCATACATATTTCAATCCATGGTTATAGTTTACATTATATAGCTTACATATAGATTACATACAGACTCTTGGATCTTTGTTCCAGAGTTCTTAGAATATATAACGAGTAACCTAAGCATTAAAATACTGCGAAATGTAGATTATTATTTTGCCCTATATACATTTTTAATTGTTGAAATAATCCAACAGTAAGAAAATTCAAATTACTTTTAAAAAATGATTTATTTTTTAACTATAATTATTTACTGATATTAACCGAAGTTGAAAATTTTATTCGAGTCAAGGTTTCTACTCTTTACACTGATCTGGACATTTTAAATTATACTTGGAGATAACAATGTCACGTTAATCATTTGAAGCTCAAAGAGATAAATAACCCTATTAAAAAAACCCTCGAGGAAATCCTCGTGTTATTTTCGGACGAGGAAAACACGAGGAAATCCGCGAGGATTTTCTAATTCCTCAAGGAAATCCGCGAGGATTTTCAAATTCCTCGAGGAAATCCTCCAGTCAGAGATTTAATCCTCGCAGAATTCCTCGAGAAATTTAAAAATCCTCGCGGATTTCCTCGTGTTTTCCTCGTCCGAAAATAACACGAGGATTTCCTTGAGGATTTTTTCAATAGGGTAATAATGAATGTAAGAATTTTACTTCCTTATTGAATATTTGTTATCGCAATTCATTGTGTTAAATATAGGTGCAATTTTTGTAAAAGCTGTAGAAATAATTCTCCAGGTTTTTTTTTAGCACTTGAAACATCTTCTGAACTATTACAATAAATAGCCAGCATGATATTAATAAATTAAATTTGCAGCTCTTATATTCTAGGGATTTTGAAAGTCAACGCGCAACAGACAATTGGTATAAGTACACATTCGTGTCCAGATATATATTAAAGAACTTCTATATATAAAATCAGGAATCGAGCGTTTTGTAAGACCGCCAAGTATGTTGAACTTTCGATATCTACAGCAATCTACAGATATATTAGTGAAACGGCAATGCGCGGATAACTGAGATATATTCATTTTACACATTTAATTATGTAATGCAGAATTTTCATATACAATGAATTTACATAATAGAGAAATAATAGCATCCTAGTTTACTTATTATTCCAGCGAGATATTTTAATAAACATTTTTAGAATATGTGAATATTATAGGACTTCAATCCATACAAATAGTAAAAGAAATAAGTAAAACAATAATTATTAATTAAACAATAGATAATGTAACTACCAATTTCACAATTTTTTTTTATTGTGAATTCCTAAGTAACAACTGGACCAATTTCATCATGCCATGGAGCAAACTTAATGCAAGATTATACGATTTTTTTAATTATCTATAT
Organism: Synergus itoensis; assembly: GCA_904066005.1. Taxonomy (NCBI): domain Eukaryota; kingdom Metazoa; phylum Arthropoda; class Insecta; order Hymenoptera; family Cynipidae; genus Synergus; species Synergus itoensis. Next base: position 3,267,824 of record CAJFCP010000059.1, on the reverse strand, counting down.
ACATTATTTCATAAAAAAAGTGATAACCTAATACGTTCTCTCCTTTTCTTGGCAAACCTTTCTCTTTTGAGAGAAATGACATGATATGTTCTCTTCAAAATTTTGAAAACATTCAGTCACGTGATATTATTTTGACAGCTACTCTAAGTCAACAGTATCGAAAATTAACAATTGCGAACACGTTGTCACTTATTTTATAAATACATAGTCTCTTTAAGAAAAAAAAGGTAGTTTCACTTTAAAAAAAAATAAATTGACCTTCATGATTCGCAAATTTTGCTTGATTTCGTCATAAAATCGCGCTACAATAAAAGGGAAAGTGACAGATCAAAGGCATACGGAATTACTTTCAGAGTGGTTTTTAACCTCAAATGACTTGTTCAGCGTTATTTGATAGATCAGTGATTAACCATATAAAGGCGGAAGAAAACTTACCTTTAGATTTCCAAATACGTTTCAATTTTCTAGCAAAAATTAATAGAATTTTACTTTGTAACCGTGACCCTCAAAACACTATGTCGCCATCTTGCTTTTTTGACGTCTACTCACGTCTACTGCTCCTATTTGTGTGTTGGCCTCTCTTTATACACATTCATGCGTGTGTGTATCTATCGATATCAAATTCAAATTGTAAGAATAATGTGGTATGTAATTATGATAAAAGCAAATGTAATTTCACCAAATTTGCGCTTCCAATAATACATTTTTTTAGATTAAAATTTTTTTTTTTATTCAGAAAGATTTGTAAAATTATGTACATATAAATGTTGAAATAAACTGACATTTTTTCACAATTCTTTTCTCCAACAAGTTCCATTACGAATCCAAAAGTCATTACATCATTTACATTTCGTATTAAATATTTCCAAGTGCCTTAAATTTATACAAACATAAATATATATATCTTATACTTGAGTTAACTTATTAATACAGTTACATAGTTTGAACCAATCAAGTATGTATGTAGTATTATATACGGAACACATAAACAAGCACTGAATTATTTTACAGTCAATTTTCTTTTAAGAATAGAACGTTTTATTTAGATACTCTTGAAAAATTATAAATTCAGTTTAAAATATATTTCAGAGCTAGATAAACTTATATTCTACCTCTTATTAACCAAAAGTTCGTTTCCCTTAAAGATATTTTTTAACTGTTTTTGTTTATTTGCTTTAAGGAACTGTTTCATTGTTTCAAAATAAAATAATTTGTCAATTACCTAACTAAAAAAAAATATTAAAAAAATAATATTAAAGAAACGATTTCTTCTACACAAACTTTTTTCTGAGTGCCATTCCCTAAATTTTCTTTCCTAAAAAAGCTCAATGTTGTAGAGTATCGCGCTGAGTAATCTGTACATGTACATTGTACAATTATCACCGATGACGTTATTTTAACAAATTTTTAATGTAATTATTTTTTTCTAGTGTGGTAAATGCTAACCATATTTTCTTGTTTCTTTTCTTGGCTGATTATGAAATTTTATAGTCAGTCAATAGGCTTAAAGTATTGTTTAATTACAAAAACAAAATATGGAAGCAATATAATTAATAATTTTAAATAAAAACTCGATGATCATAAGTGTTACATGATTTAAACATATGCAAAAGTGTATATAATATATGTATATGAATAAGTTTAAAAATAATTTGTCAAGAATGCTTTGCTTCTTAAAAAAGTTAGAGATGAGTTTCAAAGTAATTATTCAGAAAAAAATAAAGAGATGTTTAAACCTTACAAACTAAAAGAGAGAACAAAAGATAGAAAAAAAAAAGAAAAAAAGTTTAATTGTAAGTGCCACCCTAGTATTTACCAACGTGTGCTTATCGAATATCACCCATATTTCACAGTTATTAACATATTTACACGAATTCTATGTACACTTTATTTTGATAAAAAAAGCTATTTTACGAATCACGTCGGGATTATTAGTCATTGAGAAAGGAGAGGCTCACTGCCCGCCCTAACAACATTTTTCGGTGGCGAAAGCGTCTCTGCGACGCTATGTTGGAATCTATCTATCTTTATGTTTTCCTCGGATACGAGTAGCGCATCGTTTAAGCAAACATTATTTAAACTGACCGCACTATTAGAAAACATAGGCATCGTAAGGTTTGTGTTGTTCACTTCTATGTGACTAGATTCTGAATTCTTTGATGATGGTTTCTTGAAGGTTTCGCCATCGTTTGAACTTTTATCAGTAGATATTATTGTTGTAGCTTTTCCCAGAATGACAAGGCTGATTATCACTCTGAGACAGACGAGTAGGAAGTAAGCGAGGATAAAATAGGCGATGTTAATAGGCTTTGCGGAAGGAGTCACAGTCGTGCATAATACTCGACCCATTGCAACACCGAGAGGCAGAGGAATGAAACCTATTCTTCGAGCCACTAAATCTGACGGATCGGAAAATGCAGTTTCTTCTCTTGTTTGGGACATGTCGTATGCTAAACTCACTGTGTAATCCCTGTAGACGGTTGATCGCAAATCGTTGAAACGTGTGATGAAAGCATGCTTCACCTAAATTTAAAAAATGTATTCAGTAAGAGTTTAAAAAGTGTTTTTTTTTTTAAAGAAAAATCTCTTTAATTAACTTGCTTAAATTTTAGATGAATATTTTCACCGTTTTATTTTGATACGTACCCAATCAACTAGAACTTCAGCCACGAGCAACATAACGCAATCTGGCAATAGAACAGCAAGACGATCAGACCGCCATGCATATTCTTTCATAGTTTGTAAAACAACAGCAAGAAGCAGCATGGATAAATGAAAACGCTCCCTTACGTCGTTACAAGACAATTGGAACAGGTTGTTCTTATCAAACTTCTTAAAAACGGATCCCTTAAGTTCGACAAACTAGAATAAAAATAATCTATTATGCAAATGTTTACTTACAAAATATTAAACAACAGACATTAAACAGTTTTACTAAAGTCTAGCTTACGTTGTTTGACATCATGATTGTAAGGAGAGCCTTGTTACTGCTGTTAATTGCCACATTCAACGTTGTTGCTTGAAATAACACCAATATTGTGTGTAAAACTACAATTTCTGGTCAAGGTTAAATTATTAAAACCAATATTTCCTGCTTATATAGATGTAAAAAATTATTCAACAACTGATTGATATAAATCTAGCAGAATTTTATCATAAAAACTTTAAATAATCGTGTTACTGTGTAATAATTTTAGATGTACCATATGTGCTAAAAGGATACACACATAGGCAAGAGCGAATAATAAGTGAGGAATTGTTCCAAGGTGTTGAGAATGCGTAGAATTGGATCGAGACCGAGGCTCGGTTGCAGTCCACAGCAAAGCATCTATAGTGTCCTGACCAAAGGAATTAAAAAGACGATCTCCAACTTCCAGCATATTGTAAAATATGTATAATTTAATGACAGATTGACTCTTCACCAGATGATACATCATGGAAGTGTCTACCTTCCACGTAGCTATCCAACAACCCAACACTACCACTCCTTTTAGCAAATCACATACTTCAGCAGACCTCAAAAATCGTTCTTCTTTTTTACGAATCCTTTTCCCCCTATAAATTTTCATGAAAAAATTATTTAAACTTGAAACATTGTTTTTAAATTTTGCAATGTAAATAACTACATTTTAAGACTTACCTTAAACAATATTTAAGAGGTCTCATAACAATTGCCCAGAGAGCAATCATAAATCTTAAAGGTAAGAAAGTGTAAACGAATAGAAATGAATCAGCACACTGAAAAATAAGTCATAAATGATATTTGCAGAGAAAAAATTCTTACATTAATATGAGTTTTTCTGAAAATATTATTTTACCTGAAAGAAACCATAAGTCATGAACTTTTCCACTTCTCTAGGTATTTTCATAAAGGAATAAATTTTTTCCCTCTGAGCAGAGAATCTTTCTTCGTCCTGCTCGAGATGATAGCCTCTTGTTAATTCTGTTCTCAAAAACTGTAGCAATGAAATTCCTGAAAAATATAAGGAATAACGTGAAAATGGTTTCAAAATTTTACTTTATAATTTAACTCTAAAGTAATTTTATATTTCGATTAAAAATTTATTATCTAATTGCAGAAGTTATATATTTTTCGTTGAGCTATCAGTTTGGAAAAATAAATTATATTTTTTTAGATTATTTGATAAGATCACAGGTGGAAAATAAGATATAACCGCAAATATAGTCAGAAGAACGTCATAAGTATAAATACTTATGACGTATTTATGAGGTTCTTGATTCATTGTATAAATGAGAAGGACTGGACGTAGAATTATATAATTCTATAGATAGATTATAGAACATTTTCATACTGTTATTGTTTAGAAAATTAATGAGTTAATATTTTCTTTAAATTGTTTTTTTTTCATAATACATTACAAATTTTCAAAATTAGGGCAATATTCGTTTCAAAAACTATTTTTAAATCACATTTTGGATAATTCTCTTCAAGAAATAATTATTTAGAATTCTCAAATGTTCATAGATATGTTTAAATAGTTAAACTGCAAATAATTTCTATTAAAATTTTTTTAATGACTAACGGTTTCATATAGAACCAATGAGAAAAGGCGAAATAAGAAAAAATGTCTTAAAATATTGACAAAAGTTTAAAAAAGCGACTATAAGAGTTGAATTTAGTTTCTAAATGAAACTCCTGGAATTTAAATTGCAAAACTGAAATTTTTAATGCATTTTCTAGTTCTTTTGAAATTTAGACTTATAGAAATTTAAAGTTTCGAATAGGCAGGATTTTTTTATGCCAAACGCTCCAATACATATACATATTTATAGTAAATTACATGTTACTCAGGAATCTTTTAGTCTCATTTAATTGCATTTAATCACTAGTTATCATAACTAGAGCCATTATATATTCTCTTAGCATCTTTCATGTTATTATATTTTCACCTAGACCTTTAATACCAAAAAAAAAACATAACATGGATCACCCTGTTTAATACTATTTTTTCTTTTATCTACTTGCATTTATACTTCTTGTAAATAGTATTGAAAGAAGGTACGTAAGCTAAAAATATTCCTTAAAAAATAAGAGAAAGTTAGACGCTTCATTAAAAGCATTTTCATGAATTAAAAACAGTAAAACTACCTATCAAATCAAAAAGTCTAATATAAAATGACAACCAAAATAGAAGATTAAATTATATCGATACAATTTTTTACAATACCACATTTTTTTGTGGAGCTCTGCTCTTCTGACAGTTCTGATTTATTCTCGTCGACGTTTATGTTTTCAACTCGGTTCCCAGGAGGTTTGACATCACTTTTATTCGGGCCACGGAAACGTATGCTCTTTTTGTCTGAATTACCCGAAGAAATCAGACTAGCTTTTTCACTTGTGTTGTCCATACTCCGTGATCCGTTGTTGTCCTTTGACAGAGCTCTTAGATATTAGATCGACATATGTTCAACATAACCTAATGTTTCAACAAAATCTATATACATAATACATACATACATCATATGTATGTAGCAACGTATGTAGCGTATGTAGTACACACATATATACATGTTTCAAATATGGCGACGGCGACCGGGAAATTCAAACTATACACACAGTCCAAAGATATCTTTCCTGCGTGTACATTTATAAATGTAAAATGTAGTTTTATTCAGTGATTAAGAAGTGTTGTGAATCTCCTTGATTATTGTCATAATAAAAATATTATCTCTGATAAGCGAGAGAAGTGAATGATTGATTATTGAAGTACCCGATCATTGAAGTACTCGAATCGTTCGCTACTTTGTGTAAAATATGAATTAAGTTTAATCTAATTGTTTATTTAAATAATTAGTCTGATCATTACTATGTTCTAATTAAACATTTACTTTGCTAATTAACAATTTTTTACTAAAAATACACTTTTTATAAATGTTTAACTTTAATCAAAATCGATACTGTGTCTCTCTTTTAAATATTCCCGCACTTTTCCTATTGGCTACGTCTTGCGACCAGTGGCCCCAACTGGAGCCCGTACTCTACTGCGCCTGCGTTGCACTCGGTATCTGATTGGTTGCTATTCGCGCGTAATTTGAAATGTATAATATTTTTTAGCATTTCAAATTGCGCGCGAATAGCAACCAATCAGGTATCGAGTGCGACGCATGCGCAGTAGAGTACGGAGCTCGAGTTGGGGCCACTGCCATTATTTAAGAGGCGGAAAATCGAGCAAATTCAAATGCTACAACATACCGAATAATTAATTTCTAATTATTTTCCCTAATCACGTGATAAATATAAATAAGTAATTAATTCTAGATGAAATGGTAGTTTTTGAGTGGATTAATACTTTGATAGAAATTTTAAACGTAGAAAATGACTCAGATAGGAGTAACAACTTTGGCAACACTGTCTGAGAGTTTTATTAGCCAATGAAAAACCGAGGGGAACATATGCATAATATGCGTAGAAAAAAATATCACTGACGTGTCCCCGAAAAGCTTCACTTTGGCAATTCATGATCATTCTATCAGTGTAAATTCAAAAACAGACGTGTTTGTAACGTTAGTGAAAGGAAAGTGTAAATTTTCAAGACAAAAAGCAAAATCATGGCACCAACGTTAACGAGCTTTGTGAATTCGTTCAACAACAGACTGTAAGTTTCTCTCCAACTACATAATCTCGTGTTTTTGTCTTTGCAAATATCATATTTGTTTATGCTTTGTCTACATTTTCTTCTCTCATTAGCGATAAGTCTCTTTTGTACTTTAGCACCCAAGTCTCGAATACCTGACATTAATAGATTTCACCATATTATTAAACATATCTTGGCCACGTATGTCACTTGTTCGGTGTGATGTGGTGTGATGTAACTTCCAGAACTTTCAGAAAATGAAACTTTATCCGTTTTTAATTGTTTCCCATGTTAGAAAATGAGTTTGAGCAAGTTTGAGGTTTTGCTTTGTAACTCATGTAGCGACGTACGTGTGAAACGTCACGTTTATGTTGTTTAGGACACTTTACTCCTCGGAGGGAAGAATTTGCAAAGGTTCAATGTCAAATTGATTTATATATACTAATATACTGCCATGTAGAGTCTTTTTAGTCATTTATGTAATACCAAACCAAGGACAGTCAATGTTTTTGCATTCTTGGCGATTAAAAACATGAATTGTCATTAAACAACTTTTTTCAGAGACGCTCCGTTGAAACAACATCTGAAAAATGTCTACGGGTGTCTGGCATTGTCGACAGTTTCTGCAGGAGTTGGAGCTTACATCCACATGTACACAGAGATCCTGCAAGCGGGATTCCTGTCTACCTTTGGAGCTCTAGGTCTTCTATTTGCTCTCCTCTACACACCAGATAATGGTAAAAATCAAAAACTCCGCCTTGGCTACCTCCTGGGTTTTGCATTGCTGTCAGGATTGGGAATGGGACCTCTTTTGGAAGCTGTCATCAGTGTAGATCCTTCAATCGTCGTCACAGCGCTCATGTGTAAGTCATTAATTTTTTTCACTTTTACTACTTTTTTTACAAAAGGACATTGTTATTTTTCGCAGGCTTCAGCTACTTAAAACCACTTTTTTATCCTTTTTTTTTTAGTATTTATAATATTTTTACCTTTTCCAAGAAACAATTCATATTAATTGAGTCATATCATATGATATTTCATATCACTGAATATGAAACGAATTCTTTTAATGAAAGTGCAAGATAATTAAGTGTTATGAGAGTAAGTCTAATCTAATAGACTAAATAACTTAATTTTCATTGCGATAAGAAACTTGTATACAAATATATTTAATCTATGACGATATTAATTAATGAATCGTTTTTATAATAGTTTTGAATATTTGATTTTCAAGTATTCCATTTAGTCATATTGGCTTTCTCTTTTATTGGTGAGAATAACCACGACGTCAGCACTTCCTGTGAAAACTTTGGTTTGACGTAAAATTAAAATTGAGAAAAACATTGTTGAATAATTATAATTCCTAGTTTTGACTTAGTTTTTCATTGCATTTTACTTGTGTAATATTATTTTCAATGCCTTTATATGAATATTAATATATTTTGCAGCAAATATGTGAATTTTGAGTAACGATAATGGTAAAGACGGATAAAAATAGATTTTGTTTAAGTGCAGGTGTTATCAGATATAACATACAAAAGTATTAGTAGTATTCCATCCATGAAAATCGATTTTTAAACAGAAACTTGTAATAGTTTTTAATAAAGGTTTATTTGCTTGCTTTTTATTTTAGATCAATGTAGAAAATATTTTTAAATGTAAATTTATTATACTTATTATAATACTTTATTTATTTATTTATGTTTAAATTAAACATTTTGAAGAAAAAATGAGGTTTCAGTTTTAAAGTAAAGCGTAGTGATCCCCGATAATAACATGTAAAGCTGATAAAACTTGAGCAAAAGTACTTTTCAATTATTCAAACACTTTCTGGAAGTTTCGCTGCGTTGCTTCGAAAAGTGAAAGTTCGTCTTTTCTTAATGCTTACCATATTACTCTCTCCTTTTTAAACACACACAGACTCAATTCTTATTTTCGACTCTGCAATGTAAAATTGGGAAAAAATTAATTTTTTAATAGATATAATTTTTTTTTATTTGCCATTTGTCAAAGTGATTAATTATCAGACGATCATTCCAAGTATTGTCCAGAATCTCCAATCTAGAACTCCGCACAATTTTGCTTGACTCATCTATTTATAAGTATCTCTACGAGGTTTTGATATTTTTAGCTACCTTCTCAAACAAGAAACAGTTGCAATAACTTCAAAGGAAAATATTTTTTATTACAATTAGTCGAAAATTCATACATTTAAGAATATGTATAATTGCATGATTGTTATCGTATTGTTATCGTGTACATTGCAATCTCTTTAAGAAAAAGCTGATAACAGCATAATTAAGAGATTACAAGTGAAATAGTTTATGCACCCAATAAAAAGAAAACATACCTAACTATTTTTAAACTTCAGCTTTGCTGTATAATTTTATCATATAGATATAAATATATAATAATTATTACAGTGAGACTTTTATTTATTGACGTGTGCACAGTAGTGTTAAAATAGGGTCAATTGTTTTATGCAGTCTTCATGCTTTCATTGATTCTTTTAATGCTTTAATGGTAACCACTTCAGCACTTCCTGCGAAAACATTGTAGCAACAGAAAATTAAAATGAGGAAACAGATTTTTCAGGATTTTGGTTTTTCAGCAAAAAAGTGTTGTCACATAAGCTTTAAATTCCTAGTTTTCATCAAATAATTAATTTAATTACATGAATTACTTCATGTCAACTTTTTCAGTTTCCTCTAATTTAAGGTTTGAAGCTCTTTTCAATTTGAATAGATTCTAATTACAGTACTTTTATTTTTGTTACTCTAAACTAGAATCAAGGAGAAAAAATGTATATTTATTAACTGATTTGATGGATATAAATAATTTTAACTTATTTTTTTTATTTCGATTACAGCCACTACTCTGATCTTCGTATCATTCACCATTTCTTCTCTAATGGCTGAACGTGGAAGTTGGCTATATCTTGGAGGAACTTTAATCAGTTTGTTGAATTTGACGGTCCTCTTTTCATTCGTCAACCTGTTTTTGAGAATAGCATTCCTCTACCAAATTCGTCTGTACATGGGTCTCTTCATAATGTGTGGCTTCATCATCTACGACACACAATCGATCGTCGAGAAACACAGCATGGGTAGCAAAGATTTTGTCACGCACTCTCTTGATCTCTTCATTGACTTCATCGGAGTGTTCCGCCACCTTCTCGTGATCCTAACGCAAAAAGTAAGTCGTTCAAAGGTAAATGAAATAATAACGAACTCACAATGGGGATATTTTTTTTTTATTCTTTTTATTTCTTTTACTTCTAGACTCGGGAGATATTGAATTAACCCAGTTTAAATTTAGTTTCATACTTTATTAAATTATTCTTAACAAAGTATACTTTATTTCAGGAGCAGCAGGATCGCAAGCGCAAAGACTAAGTTTCGATGGACTGCCAAGTCTACGAATTCAAGTAAATCCATAATCTAGAGGTCTTCATTTACCCTATCCATACTTAGGAATTACAGTACATACACGTTATAAAGTATACATACACAAGTAATGTCTACGCTAGCGGGCCGTGAAAGAAAGAAAAAAACATAAGAATCTAATTTTAATACGATAAAGTACTTGATTACACGATAGATATTTTACAGTTATCATTTTGATAAATTCAGGTTTGGGAGAATGTGAAGTATATCTGTTTTGAATCTACTCATCTTAATTTTTCTCTATAAATTCATGGATTTAATTTGATAATTTTTCTCTAATATTAATCTATAAATTATTGTACTATATTTTTATCTCTCAATAAATGAAATTTCCCAGTTTCTCTAAAGTCTTGTTTTTCGTTGTTTATTGAAAGTAAATACCTGTTTTCCAACTTCATCTTATCAGATCTTGATTATCTTTAAACAATTTTTTCTCAGTGACAGTTTAATGATTTATTAATTAGCTTGTCTATTCCATCTTTGATGTTTTGTTTCAAATCATTGATATCTTTTTTTCTATACTATGCAAACTTTAATCAGGATGGTTTATTTTTAGTTAGTTAGTTAATTCTAAACGTGGATTAAAGATTTATGCTAAGGTTAGGTAACAGAAACCAAAAAGAGCAATTTTGCGAATGAATTCTACCAAATTTAAAAGTTATTCATCCTTGGATTATACAGTTTGAGTGATTTGAAGAGGGAATTTGTGGTTTTACTAGAGTACTATTAGACAGCCGTAGAAGCGATATTTGTTCTTTGCAAAAGATGCCAGTTTTTGTTAATTGATTAATATCAGTAATATGTATGTATGCTTGTAACATACTGAATGACATTCGACAAAAAAAGTATGTTTAAATAAAATTTAAGATATTATTTGTGTAATTGTGCTATTCATCGGAAAATCTATATTGTAATTCTTCGTATTTTGTCTTCGATTTACAACTCAAGTATTTCTTTAATGAAAAGATAATAAAATTTTATTCAGAAGTTCCTTCGAAATTTTGTAAAAAAAAAAAGCAAAAATATATTTAAGGTATTAGAGACTAGTATTTAAACTTTAAGAACGGAAAATTAATACAAACTAATTCCTATTAAAATACAATTCAGGAATTATTGTTTGAAATTGTTTTAATTCCGTTCCTAAAACAAGAAGCTTCTTTTTAAAGACAGTCCATTTTTCTAACAATAAGAAATGTTTAAGCTATAAACTATAATAAAACTTAAATCACTTGTTACAGCCAAATTACAGTCCGGTTGAGCCCAATTGTGCACCACAATCTGCTAATCTAAAAATTGCCTCAGAATGTGCGAAATTGCAGAAACAATTTTTTGAACCACCCTCTATTATTGTGCAATGTGCACATATTAACAAATAAAAGAGGATGCAATAAATTAATATGTACTCTTATTATATATGTAGTCACTTTGTAGATGATGGTTTAATTATATGAATTACTTTAAGTTTTGAGATTGAAGAATGCGTTGGAAGAGTTACTCGGTTCAATCTACAAATTAAATATGCTAGTCAAGTCTCTGAATCTCTTGTCTGGCAACCATGAATGATCTAATCATCAAGCATAAAACTTAAATCAAATATTTAGAGTTCATGATTCCACATTGATTCTCCAGCAAGTCTTAGGAATGAGCAATTTCGAATCGATCATTCCAGTTGTTCATTAATGTTAGTATCAATCAATAATTTTATTTCCAAGGCTATGCAATTTCCAGTAAAATGTCAACTCTAATATGTTTATAACTATTGATTTTTCGCAAATAAGCAGCAAAATCAATTAAATATTTTATTAATTTTATTAGGCTCTTACGATGAATTAATAAATTCTGGTTGTTTTATCTGTTTTTTTTTTTATCAAAGATGGAATGAACTTTAATGGATTTAATAAATAATCAGGAATGAATTTGATTATTCAGGTTCATTAGGTTTTTAAATCATGAAGAGACAGTTGCATATAAAGATCAGGGACCAATCTCCTTCTTTGTACAGGAGGGCAAAGCCTTTGAGCTACATTTCCAAGGATTTGTATCTCCTATTTTCCTCTCTCCTTTTTTATTTCTTCTTTAAGTTCTGATTACTATTATCAATCTTTTCATGCTTTTTTATGTTGTCTTATGTAATCTTGATCGGATCATTACCACTATCGAGATTATGCGGGGGTATGAAGTACTTTAACAAATAGCACGAGGCATAACGGGCATTATTTCAATTGAATTATTTTTTATCAAAAAAATGACCCTCTATTTTTTCTTCATCGATATTTTGTTCGCTTGACTTGACTTTCTGCGAAAATGTAGTTTCTAGGCTTTTCATGAAATTTCCAAGATCATTTATATATGTTTGTTCAGAGCAGGTAGATGATTTTGCCTCAAATGGCTCAAGCCTCGAAGATACGATCTTAAAGCTGCTTAAAGCACCTGTTGTACAGGTAAAACCTTTTGGAGGTCCTTTCGGCAAAACGATCCTCATTTTTCTTTTTGAGGGTATATTTTTGTAATGATGAAACTCGCTTTCACTTCCTTTTAAATACCAGTGTTGTGAAAAGTGACTTTTGTGAAAAATTTGTTGCTAAAGAAAATGGTATACGTATTAAAATAATTATTTAAAAATTTTATAATAATACTTTATATACAATATAAAAAAAGCTATGCACAAAATTGTAATATTTTTCTAAGAGGTCGTCCATTTATAATATTCACTTTAATTATTGCTCATTCATATAATGACAAGAATAAACAAAAACCAGTTTTTTTAACAATTTTTTTTATACATTCTATTCATTTTTATATCGACTCATTACCGTTCAGCCTTCACGGTTTCTAAATATCAATCTAGACATTCTAGACGGCTTTATAAAGCAAGTGACAGTATAAAATTTGTTCTTAAATAAAATCTTACTTTTTTCCAGTTGAATTTTGTTATTCCTTAAAAGCTTTTTTCTCAAAGCTAGATTCAAGCCCATTTCTTGTCTTAAGGCCATGTGATACTTTGAAAATTTTTGTATTTTATTGATTTTCAATTTACCCAATTATTCTCCCACAAAAATGAATATTTCGCCGAGAAATTTTAGGGAATGATAGAGAACACTGAAACGGAGGTTTATTGACTCTGTTTTGTTCAAATCATGAAAAAAAAGTTCTTTCATGCTAAAATCTGTAATGCATTTGTCACTTTGAGGTTAGGTGCAGTGAAGTTAGGTGAAGTGACAATAATTACTTTTTTCTCATTATTTCAAAAAATGAGAGTCAAGAAACCTCCCTTAATATATTTTATAACACATCCGAATTCATTTTTTTAAAAATATTAATTTTTGTGGACAAATAATTGGGTAATCTGGACCTGATTTACCCCGTCTCAAAAGTATCACATGGCCTTAATTCTAGTGAGGGAAATTAATGAACGTGATATAATATTATAACTTGCATTAAAAATTTATAATTAAATACTTTCCTTATAAATGCCATTTGCAAAATTGCTGTGTGGTAGGTCAACTCGATCAACTAGACAGGAATGTGGTATACCAGATCTTTTTTTATCACGTTGCACAAAATAGACGTTTATCTATAAAGAATATATAGTCATTTAAAATAAATTGGTACTTAATAGCAGTCGATTTAGCCCAATTCCGAATATTGTTTTTATTTAAAGAAGATATAAAAGTTTTTGTCTCATTAAATCTTATAGGTACTATATTTCTCGGAATTTATTGGTAGATAAAAACGACCTCGGTTAGGAGGTCAATGTTAGACCAGTCGTGACCTCACGTAATCATTTGTAAATGATAGGAGTCAGAATCACTCTAAGAATAAAGATAAACGAATCCTGTGTAAATTGAAGTGAATTAAATGAGGCGCATATATATGTATTTAAATAATTATATGAATAATAAAAATACAAGCATCAAGCTGAGCATTGCTTTCTTTTAATTAAGAACACACAAATGAATATATTTTAGAACAGATATCGCAGAATTGAGAAATTTCATCGTTTTTCTGTTAATGAAAAAATGAAATAAAAAGAAATAATACATATTAACAGTTATTAATATAATTACTGTTTTTATCTACCATTCCTTATACCAGTTAATTGTATTCATAGCAATATCGGTGTTGTGCAAAATTGAAAATATTATCGCACTTAGACTCAGGGTCGAGATCGAAGAAATTTAAGAAGCCTGTTCGTATTCGAGCTACAGACAGGCATCTCCATTTTTGTAGGCCTATCTCGTTGGTAGGCCGAACATATATTTTACTATTAAGGAGTAATTATTACATTATAATTTACTTGCAACTATGAAGTAAACAATTGTAGTTCTCTGAAAAATGAAAAGAAAGACTGTAATTTGCAACACAATTCTGTGAAATACTAGGTCATCTAGTTTCTAAACCATGCAGACAAAGATTAATGGGTATAATAAAAAAGATTGTTTTAATTTTTTAAAGAGGTCAAATTACATGTCTTATTTAATTTTTAAAGCAAAGTATCATTCCGAGGTACATCTGTCAATTTCAAACAGAACTATAATGTATCATTTACTTTTCTACACGTAATTGTCCCAAATAATGGTGTCAATTATTTTTAGAGAAAAAAATTACATTACATCTATTTATTATTTAATCTAATTTTTCTAATCCACGGGAATTTTTCAAAATCACTAAGAATTTCTTGAAATCTCTTTAAATTCTTGGAAATTCGTTAAAATCCTTCAGTCATTCTTTAAATGTTTTAAAAACACATGCAATTTTTTAGAATCATTTAACATATGTATCTTGAAATCCTTTAAAATCATTCGATTAATGTATTATAAAAATTAATTGTTTTTGACCAACATTGTCCACATACGTGAAGTATGTTTTTTTAATTAATATCCAGCTACAAAATAAAACTGCTTATCAAACTTTTAGGAAGTCTATTCAGATATTGCAACCGTACTTAGAATGAAGCTGGCATATAATATGCATATTATATGCTGTCTTCTCATGTACATACATGTATGTACATGAGAAGACAGCAAAACTACTCAAGTACTCATACAGAATCAAGAGTTCAATATAAGCAATCTTTGCAATAAGTATATGAAGGAAGTGTCAAACTGAATAAGTGTAGCAGTGTCAGCAGCACCGTTGCATATTATCTATGAACCAATAAAGTGCCCATTGGGCAGACAAACCATAGCAACTACCCCACCACCAGGGACAACAGAAGCTGGTGGTTCACAGCTGGTGTTGGTCTGGTGGCGAGAACCACAGGAACCTCTTCGAAAGGCTGAACCAGAAGCACTCTGCAGTCTGCTCGGTCTGCACGAGCCTCGAGCTGCCTTGAACTGAAAAGACGAGCTCAGTGCCAGTTCACGATCCACCGAAATCGGATACCGTCGAACTAGTTCGAAACTGGTCGGAATATCGCGTTTTTTTTTCTGATTCGATCGCTACTGGCAGTTCGAAATTCGCGCAAACTTTCCAAATCTTGACGCGAAAACGACCCAGATCGAAAGATCTAGTGCGCCGAACCGCGCACTTTGAATCCGTTATAGTGAGTGACAATATGATTCGTCAATTAAAGACGTGGAGGTGATATCTTCAGTTTTTGAAATCAGTGACCTTGATTAAGGTGTGATCTTTTGCGCACGTGTTTTATTCAACGTGAGGTAGAGAATTTTCGCACTTTGACATCCACGCTTGGTGCCTCCTCTAAATTTTAAGGTAGAGAATCTACTATTTAATTGAAAAGTGACATTATATTTGAAACTGTTAGTTTTTATATTGAAAAATTTAAAAAAATTGCAAAATACCCCAATGGAAAAAACACCACAGACAAATTCGCAATTCAAAACATTTAATTAATTTGACTAAAAAATATTGACCAGTTTACGTTAAAATTAATCAACCATTTTTAGGGTTGGATTTTAGGGGTTGTTTTTATTCCTTAGAAATGTTTTTCGACTGATAAGAAAAATATGTATCGTCCTACAACATATAAAAGTTTCATCAAAATTGGAAAGGATTAACTTCATATATTTCCTGAAATAAGGCCTGATGAAACTATAAGTTATATAAAAAATTGCACTTCTATTCTCAAGTTTTTTTAACCCTTGGATGAACTCTTTCGTAATTAACGTTTATTATGTTAGAACTGTAAAAGAAATATAGAAAATATTTTGTAATACTTCTGGTTTGTGGAAATATCTTATAAATAATTCATGAATTAACTTTTTTCCTAAGTTTTGCCCTTCACTGGAGTTGTATGAGAATACGTTCTGCAATCATTTTTTCAACATTTTTTTATGATTTTTATTTTTCTTCAATGACGAAAGTTCAGTACTTGTATATCATAAGTACCCTTCAGCTGATGGAACAGTTCGTGTGAGACAAGAGATTTGATAATATTTCCAGATTAAAAGCTACAACCAGGAATTCCTTATTTGCTTCATTAGTCTTTTCTTTCGCGTATCAAGAAAACTAATCTAGCAACTAGAAGTAGAATTACAGTGGATAAGAACGGAGAAAAGTGGCGCGAAACGTATTATTATAGTTTTATTTTCGAAGAACACTTTACACTATTTTCCTTCTAAGACTTTTTTACGGAGATACGGGTGAGTGAGCTTGGGTAATGCGGCTCATAACGTATGAATATTGAACGCCTTCGTGGCATTAATGATTTAATAAAACATTAACTGTTATTATTAAATTATATAATTGAATTATTAATCCATATTCTCTCTTCATCTATTGGTTGGATTTGTATATGTTTAGAAAATTTCAAAAGGATTCAGAAGTGTTTTAAGTCTTTATAACAGGATTGTTAAGACTAAAGTCAAATTATTAAAAATTAAGATATTTTAACATAAGATTTTTAAAAATTATCATCAGCATAAATTATTGACAAAGGTGCGCGATTTAGTGTGCATGAAATTCTAGTTCAGTAAATTTGTTTTGTTGTTAAACGAGACGTCAAAATTGTAATTTTTTAATTTAAATTGTCTTCTTTATCATTTCCAAGGTTAAGCTTTCAATCAGAAAAAAAATATAATAGCCGTAAACATTCCTTGTATAGTCATTTTTATCTACTCTGCTTATTCTTTACTTTATTCAAGAATTTATCTATGCAATTTGAATCTATCTGTATCGCAATAGCAATAAAGAATTTTGAAAAATATAAATTGTATTGAACTTTGCTAATAAATAACTTTGTCTTCTTGAATAATTGTACAGTGATAATAGTTTACGAAGAATCATTAGATTGAGTCAATCAACTAGATTTTCCTTCTCTAAAAGACCCTTTAGCTTAATATAGTACACACAGATGATTGGTTAATAGAGGGGGACTTGCTTCAGTTTATTAATGGAACCGCATCATACTATTCTTAAAATTCTGAGCACATGTAGTTTGTGTACACAAACCATGTTTGGTAAAAAAATGTTATATAGAAGAGAGAGTTTTTTGTATTAAAAAATACATATTCTTGATTAAGTTTCTGAAATATGCAATTAAATCATTTTTTTAACTTTTAGTGTAAGTTTTCATTTAATTCGCTCATTTAGTTAGATAAATTTCAAATTATTGTATTGTTATAATAGTTCATAGTTTCATACAAAATTGTTGTAAAGATAAAAAAAAATAAAATAAAAATGTGGGAAAATTCCAAATTCGTTTATTCTGACGATTAATAATCCGCGTAATTTTTTCTTGGATTTGGAGAAACTGTTTTTAGTAAAAATTGTCATTTTCCTTTAAATCGTCAACGTAAAAAACTATCGGTAATAGAAGCGTGAAATTCACCTTACGATGGCGGATCGTATCGATTGCTTCATCGACGTCTTGTCTTTCTTCTAGTTTGCAACATCAATTCTTGCAATTTAAGTGTCTTAACTAAACTTAAGTATTCAACGAGTGTTAGTCTGCAGCAACTCTGACCCCGGTTCATTAAAGTTTGTAAACTTGGGGTCGCAAAAACTAAAGAGGAAAGCAAAATCATTTATTAAATTTACTTGTCAACAGGAAGATAGGTTTAAAATAGAGGATCCTGTAATTTTCAAAAATGAACTGTATACAATAATCACGCAAATATCTTTTTACTTTAAATGAAATGAATGAAAACCTTTTCTTATTATGGCTCGGTTTTTAGACTTCCAGAAATCAATGCAGATATTAATTTATCAAGCGTATCTTTTAAAGAAGTTGAAATTTAGCGGTTTAGAAAGTATTCATATCCGTGAAATATAGTCAAGAGTCTTTAAATAATTTATAATATTACACGGTAGATTAAATGTGCAAAATAGATTTCATTTTTCTAAAATATAAAGTCTTGACTAAAAAATTTTCAATCGATAAAAGTTATGTACTCTCTGAATTTAAATCAATGAAGAAATTTGATTATGTTATTCTAAAATTACGCATATTTGGAGAGTTATGTGACTTCAAAAAATAATTCCAATAATGGTGAAAAGGTGAATAATATTCAACCTTCACTTTTCACAGTCCTGATTTTCTACCGGAAGAAGTTTCAGCGTTAATCTATCCGTTATAAGGAATTTAACCACGTGTGGGCGAGCACAGTGCTTTTGCTTATGTGACTAGTTGACTACTGTTTTCTTTCTCTTGTCTTCATTGTCATCGCATGTGCCTCCTTTCTCTTGTTTTTTAACTCAAGAGAGTATGATGACTCTTCATTTAAATATAAATGTTCACGCCTCTTGTATGCTACATTAAACTCAATTAACCTGCACTAAATTTCAATGCTATCCAATTAAAGCCATAAATAATTGTTTTCTATATTATATTAGATTTATATCATCTTGCAATCTTGGAAATTATTTCATGTACAATTTTTATGCACACTTCATGTATGATGGATTGAAGTGTCACAATTAATAGAAATTTTGTATGGTACTTTTTCATAACATAATTAAATAACGGTATCTAGAGTTGATTATTTGCTCATAATATTATTTGTTCATTTTGGAAAGCGAAAACCGTTTTTGATAGAGGGAATGTTGGTGTGAAGCATGCGGTCAATAAACTAATATAAGACATTAACAGGAGAAGATAATTACATATTCATGCTCCGGGCACCTGTCAGAGATATCCGCATTTTTTCTGTTATATAAAGCTATTGACCCATAGAATTTGGCAATACATATGTTTAGAATGTTCACTCATTTGAAAAAAATAGTATTCAATCAAATCCACTGAACATTGAATATATCTCTTTCTCCTGGTTTATTGTATTTATTAAACAATGGAATTTCGAACATCCATCGACTAGTCAAAATAATTTAAAGCATTTTCTATTTTTCCAAGTAACTTCAGCAATTCTTTAGTCTTACAAATTTAGTAATAAACTTTCAAATTACAAAAAATGTATTTAGTTTTCAATTTTCAAAAATAAGACATAGTTTTTAAAATTTATATAATTCTTCGGAAGTTCTTGGAGTAATAACTCAGCCCGATGAAGAATCTGAAGGTGATCCAGGTTTAAATTCTATAACAGCACGTGGTTGTTACGTAACACATAATTGAGTATGAAATTTAGCCGAAAGCACGTAGAATATTTATTAGTATTCATTGTCGTGAGTGCATTCTTGCACGATTAGAATATATGTAGTACAAAATCTCGTCTGAACATTCGAGTATCTTTCGTTACATAATTGTCTTTCAATTACCTATAAATAAATACCTTTAGTAAAATCCTTGTAGAATCTCCTACATACACATTTCCTATCCAGAAAATTTTCATTGCATTGAATATTATCGAGTTGTTGGAAATCTATTTAAATTTCTTTTTACAAGAATCATAATATTCCACCTTGTAAGAACATGAGGTGTAACTAATTAACTTTAGTTAATTAATTACGAGAGGGTGAAGCCTCTCGAAGACTTTCACTCTGAATCAAATACGTTCAACGTAACTGTTCATTGCCATTTTAGAACCGCGTAACTGATACGGTTATACGCACGAGTTACGTGGTTTAGATGTAAGACAGAAACAGCGAGAAAGGCTGCTACTGGTACTGAGACTGATCGTTCAGCATCTTATTTTACTCCTGTGCTGTAAGAGACGTAGTAGTAGGGCAAAAATCGAGGCAAAAATGGATTGTCAACAGATAGGAGAAAAGAGAAAACTGCATTATTCTTGGAAGCTTTGACAATGTTTATTAGTTTTCATTATATTTATAATTTTGACCTCGTTTACCTTTTTTTACTCCGAGACTTCTCAAGAGAAAGCCACTGTTCCTTTCACGAAAAACCCTATCATAAAAAAGACGCCTGATACTTTAGAATCGAGATCAAAGCTGCCAACTGATTTTAAGGAATTTTGAAGGAATTTCAAAGGGTACAGAAGAGTTTCAAGAATTTCAAATAATTTAAAAATATTTTTAAGGATTTCAAGGGATTCTGAGTGATATTTAAGGAGTTTCAAGAGAATTCACAAGATATACTTATATTGATTCAATTTAATTATTGACATCTAATTGTATTATATACATTATGATATTCGAATGATTAATTGAAGTAAAAATTACGTCATTTCAGTATTTACATTGTATAATCAACAATTATTTATTATACCTCCATTATTTCAGTTCCAGTTTCAGTTTATCACCTCAAGTTAAGTGAATTAATAGTGGGCCTTATGTAACAGCTATTATTTCAATATTATATAGAATTTACTTCTTGCAAATTCGACCACTCGAAAAAAAGTAATTTTGCGCGTTTAGAAACTTCGTTTCAGATGATTGATTGTATCAGAAAAGGCGTGCATTAATTCAATGTTCTTGAAATTTTTAAACGTCTACAGTCTATACACACTTCACAGTAATAAGGCTTATATGAGACTATAAAAATGTTACATTCACAAAGTGCACAATGGATTTGGAAAATATGCACTCGCAAGCAAAAATAATCCATAAATTTATTCAATGCACCTTTTTATGTCCTTTTCTCATGTCAAGCTGTTCTGAATCTGAATTTTTTATACGATACTTTTAATTTCCGAGAGCGGATATATGTATTTTTTTTGGAAAAGTATCTAATTTGGATGAACAAAATTGTATGTTCCTTACGTTTAATGGTAACTTTCTTTATATGATTATCATTCATAGTTTTGTTTGTTTCGCAAAATGATCTCTTGTATTTCAATTATGAAATAATGTGTCATTTCTTTAATGTCTTCGGAGCGGGTTTGATGTCGAAAGCGATCTTATTTTACTTTCACTTAATTTTCATATAAATATAATTACTTGAAAGAAAAGACGGAAACACTACAATAGACACATAAAATTTTTATAATAATTTTATAACATATGAAACGGCTTCGTATAGTTATACAGTATGATTTTAATGATCGGATTTGACTCTCTTTCAAATTTACTTAGAAATATGAAAATTAGCCTATTTCTTTTACCGGAATATGAATATTTTTCTACATAAATTTAATATAAAAACACTCTTACGTGCACCCTGCTCTAAGTAATCCATCATTCAATACTTTCTGTTCCTTACAAATGGACTAGTGAATGCTAAATAATCGTTTCCGAATATAGATGTTGTTACATCGGCAATTTTCTTTGTTGTTTCAGGAAACATATACAAATTTTCGCAGTGTGCTGCAGACTGTTTTAAATTTTATTATCTTTTTTATTTCCTGATGGAAGTGTAATCAACGTTACACATTAATTCTATTTCTGCATTGCTATATTGTAATATATAAAAAAATGTGCGTGCTACATAATATAAATGGGTTCGCTATAAATAATCTAATATACTATATACTTTTTATAGCCTTTCTAAGCAATGGTCAGAACGTTAAGCTGTCGGCGATCATCATATTTAGAAGAGTGGCAGCGTAATCTTGAAACTTTCCCTTACGCACCAATTCTAAGCGACACATATTGTGTGTTATGTAAAAGTTCCATTGCAAACAAATTAAGATTTTACGGGAAACCCGGCCATTACTTTTTTAGATTCTAATGATTGCTTCATTCATTATACTGTCACTTTTATTATTCGACATATAATTTACGT
Source organism: Synergus itoensis (assembly GCA_904066005.1). Taxonomy (NCBI): domain Eukaryota; kingdom Metazoa; phylum Arthropoda; class Insecta; order Hymenoptera; family Cynipidae; genus Synergus; species Synergus itoensis. Next base: position 3,245,745 of record CAJFCP010000059.1, on the reverse strand, counting down.
ATAATGTGTTGTTTAGAAATCTTAGCTTAGACTCACTCAAAGTAAAATTTTTATAAATCTGTCGCTATCTCGAAGGGAGGTTGCGAACCTTATACGTCATTGCTAATTGCATGTGAGTGATTTTGCAATCTGAGAATGACTGCATAAAATAAATACATACCTGCATAGATTCAAGTGAGAATGCTCCAGATAAACAACATGCATATATAATAATTTTAGAATAAAAAAAAGTAGATATTTTGCTTGGATGAATACAATATGATTTTTTTATGTGATTATGAATATATAATTAAATAAATTAGTTTTTTTAAAGGTAAACATCGGTTAGACTGTTAAAGTTTGTTATATTTAATATAAATGATCAAATGCGTCCAGGATATAAATTAGTGGAAAGTTATTTGCATGTTATGCAAAATGTCATTGCTTATCTCTCTTCTCACTGTGAAAATTTTTGTTGTTACTTATTGTAAATTTATTGAACTCGTAAGTTATTTTTAAGTTATTACCTAAAATTTTTAAAAGACAATGAGTTCGAAATAATATACATATGTTGTAAAAGTATTAAAGGTGTGGATTATTAGTAAATTGGTTACTTAAATATTGTAACTATGTAGAAGGATATGCAAATAAAACGTAAAACTTGTATATGATAAGTATACTGGTAGTAATAGTTTTCTTGGAACTAATTTTCTGAAAAAGACTCTCTCCTATTCCAGAAAATAACTTCAGAATATGGCTCATAACTTTTGCATACTGTTTCTTTATTATCTGAGTCTTTTAACAATAATTATATCACAATTTACTCAGTTTTTCGAGGATAAATACATACTGAATTTTTCCCGAAACTTAAGCACTTTCGTCAGAATAGCATAAAGCATAAAATATTGTTTCGTCAGCGTTTCCAAATCTATTATTGACATTGGCTGAATTTCGTATTCCATCTAAGAAATTCACGATTGTTCGCTATTTCTTCGAATTTTAATCTTATTTGGTTTTGGAGACAAATATTGATGTCATTGATAAAAATAAAGTTTACAATGATATTTAAATTATTTTTTAACGTCTAAAAATCAATTTTTTTTTTTAAAAAAAGAGAAGTATTTTAATTGCATGATTATAGTTATCGACATCTAAAGATGGATTTTAGAAAGTTTATATTTCAATTATATCTTGTCTTTGGTGATGAATTTATACACTCAAGGAAGTTATAAAAGAGCAAAAAATCTGCTCTTTAATGGTGAAAGAGAAATTTTCATTGTTGCAGATTAAAACAAAGGACATAACTGTGCAAAATGACATTTTTCAAATTAAAATTACGAGTATTATCGAATGTATGCAATATTTATGCGTTACAAGTTTTTTTTTAGATAAAAATGACGTGTTTAAAAATGTAAACAATGTTTAGGTCTTTGGAATCTTTAGAATGACTTAAGTAAACGATGATTTCGGCAAAAAATCCCAGCTTCGAAAAAGCTTAGAGTGATTTTGAATGATGGTATCAAGAACCGTAGAAAACCCGAGAGAAAACTTATATAGGCGATCCTTCTTTTGTGCTCCTTCTTAAAGGAGTTTCAGAATTTCAGGTAAAGGACCGCTGAATATTTTTCTTCATGGATAGGTCAGGATGCAGAGTCTTCTTTTCAGTCCTGTTCTCAATCCTCATAAGAAAATTCTACGAATTTTCCACTCTAAACTGACGTTTGAAACCTGTGATTATAAATTCTGCTTCAGGCAATTTTTCTCATTCTGTCTCGTAACTTCTTTCTACCTGTGCTCTCAGATCATATGAAAATTTTTAAACAGTTCTTTTAATGAAAAAATTCATGGAGATGTGTAGCTTGTTTGAGAAACTGAATCGAAGAATAAGCACAAGCAGTTGGTTTAATTGCATCATATCAAATGCTAACCTATTTGGAGCATCTCCAACATTTATTTTCTCGCTTTCTTCCCTTTCTCTTTGTATTTACTTTCTTATTCATTTCTTATACACTGAAAAATTATTTTCACCTTGAATCTTTAATTTCTCTGTGCAGCTTATTTTACAAAGCTTTTTACATTTTCATTTTCTGTAGTTGAAAATGTTTATACAATATAATTTATATACTTATCTATCAAGTAAATAACTTGATATTTTCATCTGGTTTTAGTAGGTCAAAAGATGTTTACTTCGTCGCGTGCGTTAATTGAGAAGATCTGTGTTTAAAAAAGCAACACATTCTGGTAATACTGGTTTTGCTATTTCTGTTCACTGTAATATTATACACATTTTATTAATAACCTTCATTAGATTCACTTTCGTGATTCCAGAGAATTTTTTGATTTAAGATTTTCTTATAGGTCAGATTTTCTTATCACATAGTGACAAAAAAATTGTCATGAAAATTCTAATAAACCTTTGAAATTCCAATTGTCATAAGAAATAAATATTAAAATAAAAATATATAATGGAATTCCTTTTTCACCGTTGTAACTCATGAAAAGCATCCGCAGTTGCGAACTAGAAATTGCATAGTCAACTGTAATAGGGTCTCATTCCAGGAAATAATGCAATCGCAAAGAGTCAAAATTACATTTCTACAAACTTTAAATACATTTTTTGCTGACATTGCGCAAAACTGCATTCAAAAATAATATATGGCTTCAATTTTTATATGGTTTCATATAAATAAAGTTTGTTTTCTGATGCCTCAAATGAATTATTTTGTTGCAGGTGAAATTATTAGTTTGTTACTTAAAAATATGTGAAGCGAGTTTTATATAATTTCAAGGATGGAAAATGGAAAAAATTTTTGTTCCTTTAGGTTCACGAGGAAATAAGTTTTTCAGTAAAATGGAAAATTCTTTCGTCACGACATGCTTTCTCGTCGATACACACATATGTTCTTACTCTTCGCAAAGAAGAATCGCATGTTCATTTTTTTACTTAAATATACACGCACATTTATTTTCCCATGTGTAGATGAAAATGAGTTTTCTTCTGTTAAAAAAAATTGATGAACTGAATTAAAGTGCCTATATACTTCATGGCACAACCACTATACACTCGAAGCTCATGATAGCGGTCAGTTCGGTTGGTCGGCCGCTAACGCGGGCGTTAAATAGTCAGGGACGTATGTACCAGTGTTCCCAACGCGGGTTCTACGAGGATGTGCATGCGTCGCATATGGCGCACCTTGTTGATGCGGCATTGCTGAGTTCATGACGTCACCCTTCCCGCCCCACGGATCCCCTTACCAACTATATATATTACCGCCAATTCTACGAACCGCTACCACGAGTGTCGCTACCATGAGCTTCGAGTGTATCTGTTTTTTGTTATCGACGTTCTACATTTGACATTTGACCAGAGCGATAATCTAATTTTCTCTTCCTTATAAATTTTCAACTACTATTCGTTGGAAGCATAATTATATACCTAGAATAATTCATCTAAAATCATGAGTTGAATAATAAATGATCACATACATAATAAGAAAGACTAATTAGACTAATTAAAAGAAAATTGAATTAGTCTGGAATTCCCGAAGAAAGTGATGCTTTGGGAAATTCTATCGTCTAACACCAGATTGCAATGGTGTTTGAAGGATCAATGATCTTTTGCGCGTGACCTTTCTCTCTCTTTTTCTCGATTGTTCAGTCACGAGTCTCGAGGACAGGGTCAGGATCTAAGAACTTACGATCGTGGGATCAGTAACCGAGAAATGTGCAGTTGTGCACACATGCTCTGTAATTTCTTTTGATTCCTCAAGTCAGAATCGCGCTGCACCATCGATGAGGTTGACCTTAAGATCACTAGGATTTTTCTTCCGCTGAGTTGTTATTACGTTATCGTTATCAGTAGTTCAGAGATCACACGTTGTATACTTTCTAGTAGAAATTTACACGTATCAATTACAGAAAATCCTTTCGCTGAAAATTTAATCTTGAAGAGTAATTTCCACGTTAAAATCCACTTGAAATTATATAGATATTCCTGGAAGGGGTTGAAAAAAAAATTAACTGTTTTACGATAATTTGTTCGACAGTTTCAATGATTGATATAGTTCTTATGGTTTTGTTACTCTTGCTTAAAATTATGAAAATATGTATGTTCAAACATTACTAATTAAATGTAATAACATCAAAGTGAAGAAGCTAATAGATAACATGTAAATAAATAAGAGTTAATCTTACTTCCGTAATATATACGGAGGAAGTGCAAGTCTATAACTAATACTTACGAACGAGATGTTATTCAATATGTTGGGTCTTAATAAGGTCGTAGGCTCGTTACCCAATGAAGTTGAATAACTTTCTCTGTGTCCGGATACTGACGATGTCGGTTCGACAGCTAGCGTGGCCTTTGAACTTAAAGAATGTTCGCATCACTTTTAACATCCTCATTCGATGATGAAAGTGTGCGGAATCAGGTTCTATAATTGACACCATAGAAAGCTGTTTACCTCTTTTGAATGAATAAAAAAATAGTTTTACTTCACATAATAATTAAAAGATTAATCACATATAGGATTGTTAAAGAAATAATTTTTAAATTAAACTGCGTACGTTTACGATTGAATAACTTCATATTAAATTATTCAAAATATTTTTGAATATGTTTCAATTCTTTTCAATTTTCAAATTCAGGTCTACATAAAGGCTGCTAATAATTAACCCCTCCTTGTATCTATTCTACATTGAAGTAGCGCACGTGCAAGAACAGGATTTCTTTTCAACTTTATGATGAAATTCTATAAGCACATCCCTCTGAAAAAGATACTCCTGATACTCACATGAGGGTTCTTTGTCATAAAAATGCACATAGAAAAAATTTTGGCTAAAAAAACCAGAATTCCCGCGGTTAGGCCCTACTTGACACTTCTTTCCAGCTGTTTTAACCATTCGAAAGGGATTGATATCAAAAAGAAACATTTTAATTCATGTTATGCGATTGATTATAACTGTATAAGACTAAAATCATTTAATTTAGACTGAAATTGATTATAGAGTAATAATCAAAATAGTAATATCTTTGCGTTCATTTTGTGATTCTGTATAGTAATAAATAACATCTAAATTTAATATTTAATGTCCTAAGTCGATCGCTTGTTAAAATTGCCCCTTAGGAATTTTCCCAAGGTTGTTAAGTTTCCAATATTACTAGATATTTATTGGATACGTAATTTAGACTTCAAGACAATTAGCTGAGCATTCTAAATTAATTATTTATTTCCTATCGTAGTACTAAAAAAAAGATCTATTCAAGCTAAGAGAAATCTAATTAGAAAAACTGTACCAAACCATCAGTTTCTTAATGATGTATTTAAAAATAAATATAATTTTCATTTCTTATCTATCTATATATGACTTTTAAAAGTTTACTGAAATTTTTTACGAGCTTCTAGATAATGGAAACCGGATTAATTTTTCACACTGCTAATAAAATGTCGAAAGAATAATTTAATGAAATTGAATGCGAAATTAATGTATTGTATGTCGCTTTATCTTTCGTTACATCTATTAAATTTTTGACGCTTATGTACTTGAACAATATGAAAAACACCTTTTATTAGGAACTTAAAAGGCAGAATGAGCGATTTATGGTTTAACGATTGCCACAATTATGGTAATTAACTTGGCATCCCACAAACCAAGTAATGCCAAGGTCACTATACAATTGTTTGGTATAGTTTGAAGTTAATCGAAGTTCAAAAAATTTCGAAATATTCATGAATAAACATATAGTACTGTTCGAACTGACCTAAAATTTCACAAAAAGTTTGTCTTTTAGTCCCGCTACAGATAAAGGAATCGTTCTATTGATGTAAGACGTTTATTTTACGTGATAAAAAATTTGTTTCATTATTAAGTAATTACAAATTCTTCTTTAGGAAGCGTAACGAGAAATCTAATTATATTTTTTCATGTTCAGAAAGCTTCGATAAGAAATGATGCTCATTTCTATTAAAAATTTTACTATTAGGTACGACGACCCCCCAGCCGGGTTTAATCCAGCCAAACACACCGCTTAACTTTAATGATCGAATGCGAGAAGCCTTAAACAGCTTCATGAGTCTAAACGGATACTTAAACTTTATAATTGAACAATCTATTTTCAATATAATCGCAACCTTTTTTATGATAGAATTGAATAGTTTAATAATATCAATATATTATAGACGTGTGCAAAATAAAATTTTAATGTATTTGTTAATAATGATAAAGTGATATAATATGCAGTGTATAATAATAATGATATCCCTATTTTTTGTTCTAGATGCGGTGCTCTAAGACCTGTGTGGACGATTTTTTAAATCGCACCTTTTACAAACTCGGATACTTCGTTGGCCAACATCCGGGATACTTCGTGATAATACCTATGCTTTTGGCCTGCATCTGCCTCACAGGATACCAAAGAATTAAATATGAAATCGATCCAGAGTATCTTTTCACTCCTATCAATGGGCCCGGCAAATTAGAAAGGGCTGTTGTTGAACAATATTTTAAAGTCAATTACACGAATCAATTTAATTTAGGTCGCATTACACGTGCAGGTAAAAATCAATTCGAAAATGAATTGCAACTTGACTTATTTCGGAAAAATAAGAAAATGACACTTTTAAACAATTTTTTAATTTTTGTCTATAGGACGTTTCGGTCATGTAATAGTGATACCAAAGGATGACAACCCAAATTTGTTGAGAACCGAAGTTTGGGAAGAGTTGAGGTTACTTGATGAAATTATTAAAAATACGACTATTACCTACGAGGGTCAGATATACACTTATAATCAACTTTGCGCAAAATGGCAAAATAAGTGTGTCGAAAATGACATCTTGAATCTTCATCATATCATTCAGTAAGTACGATTTTTCATCCACATGCACATTGCATTATAAATACATCAAAAACGAAAAAAAAATTAAACTAAAATATACTGTTTACTTCAATTGCAATAAAATTGATGAATTATTTTTCTTTGGAATATCTAAGCTGACGACAGTAATTTTCAGTGACGTGGAAACGTATCAGCTGAATTTAACGTTTCCTATGATGTTTAATCCAGTCACTTGGGATGCTCATCTCTTCCCAGTGTATTTTGGTGGAAGTGTTATCACTGAGGATCTCACAATCCTATCTGTGCCTTCTCTGCAACTTGCATATTTCCTCCTTGCAGGATCCAAACGTCAGGATGAAATGTAAGTATAAAGAAAATAACATAGTAAGTGAAACTACTAAATAGATTAGTAAGTTGTTCTTACTAATTCACTTTGATGATAAATTACTTATTATTTCATTTATTAGAAAGCGAATAGATTACTATTTCTTACATAATTTTATTTTTTATTTTGTGTATCGTTAGGGGTTCTGCATGGGAAGAAACTTTCCTGGACGTTGTTGGCAAGGCAGATAATGAGGGGATGTTTAAGCACATCAGTGTTGCGAGATTCGCTTCTAGATCCTTGGAACTGGAATTGGAAGCTAATACGAAGACAGTAGTGCCTTACTTCACAAGTTCCTTTCTATTTATGGGAATTTTTTCCATAATAACATGCATGATGACTGATTGGGTCCGCAGTAAACCCTGGCTCGGACTTTTGGGCAATATTTCAGCCATTGCGGCAACGGTTTCCGCTTTCGGCTTTTGTATCTACTTGGGGGTGGACTTCATCGGTCTCAACTTAGCCGCTCCCTTCCTAATGATAGGTGAGTGATGGATACATACTTTTTAAAGATGCATTCTCCAAAGAGGGTCAAAATTTAACTCCTGCAAATACAATTGAAATAAAAAAATGCCTATTTAAAACTGTTTAAATCAGTTATTGCCCTCAGTGTCTCTTTATGCAACCAATAACCATGCAACTCATACATAAATATGACTCCGCAATCATAGTAATTTACAATGAAAGTAGTAAACAGTCTACCTTAGACAGTCTATCGATTTTACGGGCTTTCTCCGCATGTCATGCAAAATAATAAATTGTGAGCTAATGCTGATCTTTGGCTTGAAAAAGTAGTGGCATCGATTTTTCACTTCTGAAATCCAAGGAGAAGTTCTTGATTAATTTTAGTTGTCCTTCGTTATGTAATTTACATTTGAAAGAGTTTCAGAATCTTTAAGGATTTTACCTCATAACACATAGAAGAGACATTTTCATATCAGAAAATTATTTTCCTATAACTACTTGACTTTGTATTTCGTCCTTTCCACTTAAATGCAAATTTCCTTGATGAAAAGTGTAAAAGTCTATCAAGGATGAAAGCTTAATGAGGATTTTTTAATAGATTGGAAAGTTATATCAGGTGAAGAATATAGGAGCGTCTCATGGCTTTTGTTTCTCGCATCGCGATGAGCCCAATACGGGTTAAACGTATTCGTGACGCTGAGTTGACGCTTTAAGAATAATAAAAGGAGTCGTTTTTATGTCTTGAGCAAATAATAGTACTTTGGCTTAGTTAGATCAAGGTTGTTACAAGTTGAGTGATGGTATAAAAAAATCTTCTAAGGAGGAATTACCACATAAAACTTACACCTCAAAATTACCTTCAGTACTTATAGTTCATAGAAAAAATCACAAAAGTTTAGTAAAAATGATTACTTTTATTATTACGATGTGACTGAAGTAACTTAAATAGTCTTCTTGAATCAACGACTGTCCTATAAAATTGGTTCTGTTTCCAATCTACAAATTATTCTAAAAACGTGTAAAAACTCTTGCTTTTGTGTCTCGTTTTAATTTAATCGATATTTTCTAATTTGTGGACTTGTTCCTTTTCAGATTAAAAATAACACGATTCGCTTTTAGAAAAGAATAAGGAAACTTTAAATCTCTTGAAAATATTTTCTTTCTTGAAATTCCGAACAAGACCGGATAAATTTCTTCTAGTAATCAATATAAATTAAAAATATAAACATATATGTTCAATTATAATTACAAAAATAACTACAGAGGAAAATATCATATAGGAGTTAATGTTGCAATATGTTCGAGATTTGCAACCAACGGTCATGTGTTTAAGCCAATGTCGTTGGCAATATTGCCACTTGCTGCAAATATTAATGAGTCAGTCATTGTCACATGAGTCGATAAACATAATAGTTATCTTTATCGTCTATATTCATATAAAAATGGTATTTTCTAGTAATATTTACTCTTTCTATGTCATCATTATCGATTTTTACATATTATACCGTCAAGTTTATTCAGATGAAGAACATTATTTCAAGGATTCATACATATTGTGAAATTTAATGTTCTTTATTTTTAACTTGCAATTTCGTGTCACAAATTTCCCTTCATTTCATAAAGTAAAGATTAAATATTCAGATTACGTTTGAATCAACATTTTTATTTCGCAGCATTACATAATCGTCAGAAATCTTTCTTTTTGCTCCTTTATATCGTAATCTTCTAATTATAGAGCTATAACTATCTATAAAGATCACATTCCTTTATAAGAGCCTTAAAATCCCAACAGCTTTAGATTTGTTGTACATTTTTAAGGCATCTAGGAATATCTGGTAATCATAAGTTTCTATTCCAGAATTTTTTTGAATAGTAAGTTTTCCTAATTTGTGATATATTCAATTTATATGCAAGATTAAACAGGTTCGTCATTCTCAAAATAGTATCTTGTAGTATAAGAACTTAATCAGTAAGATAAATCTTTTGAACTGAAATTCGTGCTTCCTTAAATTCTGCTGTTCATAAAAATTTTTTAACTCTTCTGTTAATCGTAAATAATATCCTTGCTAAGAAACTAATTAATGATAATTGAGATACAAAAAGTAGCATACAATTTAATTGTCTTTTTGTGCAAAAGTGCACAACTATTATTTTATAGTTTCTGGTGAAATTATAAAAAATGTAGAGCAAGAAATGATTGATTTGAGAAAAACGTTAATTTTCTGATATTTTTTCAATCTGCGATGATTATTGATCACGAATAGAATAATAAATCATGCTGGCTCATTTTCCTATCTCTCAACTTATTATTTAATTCTTTTTGTACTGAGGTTGTTCCCCAGTGTGCGTTGCAGGAAGTCGTTTGATCTGAGTTGATTTACTTTATATAGAGCTAGTTAGAACTCTTTATCTTTATTGGCATTTAAGTATAGGAAAACTTAAAAGTTCTTCAAAGTTTCTTGTGGCTCTGAATTATTTTTAAAATATCAATTACTCATCTTTATCATGTGATTTTTATTCCATAAATAATGTTCAATTCATTTTTTGTACTTAAAAATAGTATCCCTACGATTCGTTAATTTTCTCTTTTGTGAGTGGCGAATTAACCGTAATGAGTCATTGCGTGTAATTTTTGTGGTTTATTAAACCGCAGATATATCTGATGCAACAATGGACTGACTAATCTTGTCAATTTAAATGTCACTTATTCTCTAGTACTATAGATATAATGTAGCAGAAATTTACTCCTCTTTGTCAGGGATTTTAATAAATTTCAAGTGACTTTTTAAAAATCCCCAAAACAAAAATTTATTACGCCCTGCAAAATTTGGTTTCAATAGATTCAATGTGCAAGAAGAATTCAAGAAGCAAAAATTAAAATGTCAAAAATCTTAAAACTTTCTTATAAGAATATTTAATTTTTCTTTTTCAGGAATAGGAATTGACGATACATTTGTGATGTTAGCAGCATGGAGAAGAACAGATTTTGCGAGTCCAGTGCCATTAAGAATGGCTCAGACTTTGAGTGAAGCTGCAGTTTCTATCACGATTACCTCCTTGACCGACATGGTTTCCTTTTTTATTGGAATCTTCACACAATTTCCATCAATTCAGATATTTTGCATTTATTCAGGTAAACAAAAACTCAATGTCAAAATTTTATTCTCTGATGATGATGAGAACGATAATAAAAAAAGGATAAAATGGAACAAAGTAGTTTCTGCAGGATCTATATATAATAAATAGTAATTAGTCAAATTATGTTCCAAGAAGTTCATTTACAAATTTATCAAATTTTTTAATCATTTTTGCAGGTTTCGCGGTAGTCTTCACATTCCTATTTCATTTAACCTTCTTCAGTGGATGCCTTGCAATAAGCGGATATTGCGAGCAGAAAAATCTCCATAGCGTAGTTTGTTGCAAAGTCCAGCCTCTTTCAAAATCGAGTGAGTATTTTAAGATTTTTATTATTCGCTCTTTGATACTTGTTTTTGCTGAATATTATAAAACTTAACTGTTTTTTGTTTGATAACATTTTCTTTTTCTGCGTCTATTTATCAGGAAATAAAATCAGTATTCGCATGTGCGTTTATTTAATTTAAAGAAAAATGAAACAATTGAGACCTACGTAGTAAGATTACATATAGCATACGCTGAATGAAATTATGCTTTATGCTAATATTTCCGCCAATGTGCTTTCTCCAGCGATCATGTCAACCGAGACTGTATTTCGAGAACTACCTAGAACGATACTGGTCATTCGCATTGTACTTTCATATATAGCTATACCTATTCGATAATGGATATAAAACATAAATATAACGTTCCTCGTTTGATGACAAAAGTGAACTTATAAACCATGTACTTTATAATTGAGTCTTACATCACAATTTATATGAACGGTCAACGATCCATCGCTCGAGAATGGATTTCTTTATTATTAATTTTATTTACCTCATAAATGGTAAAACTTCGAAATCGCGTTACAGTCGAAAAGGCTGCAAGTAGTGAGTAGATAAAATTACCATGTTTACGTTCTGATAAGCTGTTAATTCGTTAAGCTTAGATCACTTTAAAACTTATGCAACAAAATCGCGTTACTTTCTCTGCGTCTTGCATTAACGTCATCGACTGTCTGATTTGTCGAAATTATATCGTTCATCAATTCAAATCAGAATATTCTTCAGAAAGATTTATAATCTTACTAATTTATGTGGTGATACTATAATTCAAAATTGAAAGAATTAATTTATGTCTAATCACGATGGGTACAACTTTGTAGGACTGGTCCTTGATAAAAGTAGAGAAATCAACATCTAAGTATGAAATTACGAAACATTTAGGCCACCAGCAATGACAAAATTCATTTTTAATTTTATTTCGAACACGTACAATAACTCCTGCGAGGTCAGTGACGGGCTTTAAGATGCGTCAGGCAGGAAACAATAATACTCTTATCATGGTTGCCTTGTCTACCAATTAAACCTGCTTTTTATTCTTTGTCATTATAATCTTTGATTTCACGTCAAAGGAAATGCAGAAACCGCACATTGTGTCCACAAACTGACTCAAATGATCAATATGAAGATATATAAGAATAAAGACTATTGAATTAAGGAGCCTTTTCAATAGAGAATTCTTGATGAAATATTATGTATTATATTTGTCATCAAAAATTCTAATTCTATCAAATTTCTTTTTGAATGATTTCAGGCCATCGATCCTGGTTTTATCGAGTCTTATGTACGGGAGGAGTGGATCCCGATGATCCTTACAATACAGTTGATAATCCTGAACATGGTTGTATGAGCTGGTTCAGAGATTACTTAGGTGTTGCTTTAAATACCAAATCAGTGAAAGCTATAGTTATCATTGTATTTACCCTATATTTGGCTGGAGCTTTCTACGGATTGACGAATATCAAGGAAGGTTTAGACAGGCGCAAGCTTTCCAAGGAAGATTCCTATTCTGTTACATTTTACGATCTGCAGGATTTATACTTCCGAGAGTTTCCTTACAGAGTGCAGGTAAATTTTTTATTGTTAAACCAACAACTAGTTTTTAATTATTAGTATATATTAATGTTTTGATTATCAGTATTCGATTAAAATCTTGATTGAAATTTCAGATTTCACTCTCGTTGTTCATATGAATTAAATTTTTTTTATTTGTACGAAATTGAACTTTCCCATGAGAGCTTTGAGGAAGAATGAGCGAACAAAAAACGCTTAATTGTTATGTTCAAAGAACGTAATCTTGTGTGTGTAATTATGTCATGTGCCCTCTCTCTCTTTTCTTTCCACATCCACCTGATCTTTCTCACCTGATCGTACAAACAACTTTCTCCGGCGGTCAGATTTTAAGAAAAGTAAACGTTACAATTACGTCAGGTGGAAGAGGATGGAATTCCCCAAGTAAGAGATACCCGCTTATTGCGAAAAAGTATAAAGACCGTAAAAGAATATTGAGTTCATGAATCAGGAACTACTTTATGGAAATTACAAATTATTATGAAATACGTAAGGACCTTGGCGAAAGTTTCGGATAGAAAAACTTCTATCGTTTTGAATCTATTTCATTCCAGAATTTTTATCTGAATGAATATGATTTAATCCGAAATCGAAACAAGAATGGCAATCTGACTGAATCCTGCCTAATCCAAGGTCAAACCAAGATTTCTATCCGACTGCATCCCACCCAACCTGATTTCAATCCAAAACTTTCGTCAGAGGAGTGTACATATGTCATTAATCTTTGGGGAAATCTATTCTACTGAAGTCATGTATCTTTCAAATTTTTCGTAATAATAGTCTTTTAGATCAATGCAAAGTTGATTGAACTTTATATATCTGAAAATTTAATTAATTATTTCAGTGGCTGTATAATATAAAATTTTTAATCTATCGATTTTTTATATGAGACAATGACGAAGGAAATGACGCAAATGATCTCAAAGCATGAAAAGGCAAACATCTCTACTTCCCTCTCACCTTTACAATTTTCTCTGAAGTTGTCATGACTCGTGCAATCGACGAGAAAGTTCCAAGGGAATTCCGAGAAGCTCATCAAAAAGAATAAATACACTCATATATACTCTATAATACATGTCCTTCTAAAAACTCGATAACTTGCTTTGACAACTTAGAACAATGTACTTTGTTCAAACAATTCTTTAAAGTCAGACAAAGACATCGACTTCAGAAGAATTCAAAACATTATGACAATACTGACAATATAAAATCTTTTAAAAATTTTAAATCTTAAATTGTTTCAGGTGATTGTTAGTGGCGAATACAACTACAGTGACCCAATAATTCAAGGCCAGGTGGAAAATCTAACTCGAAGTTTGGAAGCAACAAAGTGGATTAGTAACCCTCTTTACTCTGAAAGCTGGCTGCGGAGTTTTCTAAGCTACATATCTCGAAACCAAGATTACTTAAACGTAACCATAGACACAGAAGAGAGTTTCATCGACACCCTGAAAAAATACTGGCTTTTCCCAACTAGTCCTTTCTCCCTGGACGTCAAGTTTGATGAAACGGAAAAACATATCATAGCAAGCAGATTTCTAATCCAGGCAGTCAACGTCAGCGGCACAAATCAGGAAAAGGACATGGTTAGAGAACTGAGACAAATCTGCAAGGATTCACCTTTAAATGCGAGTGTCTTCCACCCTTACTTCGTTTTCTTCGATCAGTTCGATCTCGTTGTGCCGATCAGCATTCAGTGCATGATTATTGGTGCAGCAGCAATGATGATCATCAGCTACATCTTCATTCCTGACATCATCTGCTGCTTTTTGGTAGCCTTCTGCATCATCTCCATCGAAATAGGTGTAGCTGGATACATGGCTCTCTGGGATGTAAATCTGGATAGCATATCCATGATCAACCTCATCATGTGCATCGGATTCAGTATCGACTTCACTGCTCACATCTGCTATGCATATATGAGCTCTAAACTCAAAACAGCGGAGGAACGAGTGAAAGCTTGTCTCTACAGCCTGGGTCTTCCAGTCGTCCAGGGAGCAATCTCTACGATCTTGGGACTCCTCGCTCTTCTATTTGCAGGCACATACATCTTTCTTGTCTTCTTCAAGATGGTTTTCCTTGTAATTTTCCTTGGAGCTCTGCATGGACTCTTACTTCTCCCAGTCCTATTGTCTCTCTTTGGCTCAGGTACCAGTTCCAGTGACGATGAAGATGATGCTGAGGTAGATAACAAATTAGGAGGGAAGGATATTGCCAATCTTCAAAAGAATTACACCATTCCACATCCCCAACTCTATTATCCTCCTGCTACGAAAGGGAGTCCAGCTATTAGTTTGACGAATTTTGAAGAGAGGGATCCTGGTTTAGGCACGAGTGAAGATAGCAATTCCTCAGAGAGTGGATCTTCTCAGAGTAGAAGAAGACAACAGGAAAGAGAAGTGGAGAAAAAAAGATTCGAGAGCTGGAGGAGATCAGTTGATACCCTCCAGAGCTTGTCACAATTTCAGCCTACCTTGGCACCACCTCCAGATTACCCTGGAGCTCCAGTAGACAAATCTAAGCCCGAACCAAATGGGTTCAGAAATGTGCCTTCGAATTCTGAACAAAGGGGACCTTCTAATAACATAGCGAGGGAATACGTGCGCAGCCGATCTCAACACAATCTTCACCAGTCTCCGAGGTACTTTCCTGATCATCGATATGCTTAAGAAAGTAATTTTTAATGAATTTTGATGCATGGGACGAACTTTAGAAAAAAGAATTAGCTCAAGTGAGTTTGAAACTGTTTTATTCTGATTATTAATATGTAATAGTCATGACTGAAGATGTAATCTCACAAGTTTAAGTGATCTAGGGTTGATCTAGAGTGATAAAGTGAAGGCATTCTAGAATCTTGCTGAAAAAACAGGCGGCAACTGTACCTGTTCATGAACTCATTTTCCGAATTAGAAGACAAATACTTTTGTACTGTATTATCTCATACCTGGTACTTTAGTGGAGACTTTTATGGGATATTTACAAAAATTGGTAAAGAATCACACTGTTAACCAACTCACAATTCATTTGCGATAATTATTGTCCAATAAGGTGGATTGAAAATATTTAATAATTTATAATTAATAACATAGAAATTTAAAGGGATTTTAAGAGACTATCAAAAACTTTAAAGGATTTAAATGAATTTCAAACGACTTGAAAGTATTTAGAGTGACTTCCAATCCCAGATATATTTATTTTCAATTCACCTATATAAAATAACTATAAAAATGATGCTGCAAGAGACCATTTATTTTTCCATTGAATAAGTAGTTTTAATCCTAACTCATCGACATGGAATTGTTTCGTCGAACCAATAATTCGACTACAATTTCGGAATCAAAAGAACTGAATGTATAATGTACAGATTTTTAAGCGTATTTTTATATAAGTTCGAGAGGAAAGAGTGGAAGGAACGACAAGACACATAGTAACATTCTTTTGTCAATTTTATTCTCTGGAGCTCGGTAATTTCAACAGTTAGCTCAATTTTTTAATTTTTATTGCTATACTTATACTGATATTTTTAACATATTGAAGATTTTATTAAAGAAATGATTTGAGGGGAAAAGTACCCAGTGTTGTACAAAAGAAATTATGTTATTAAATATGCAGATGAGTTAATGAGAACATATTACTTTAAGACGACTTCGAGAGTTATAGTTAATTTGGATTAAACTCAGAGCAATTAATGGCTAAATAAGTTGCGATATGCCATGGATCAAATTGGTTGTATTTCCTCAGGTTTTTTACTATATATTTACTTTTAGGGAGCATTATAAAACAAATTTTCATCTAAACACATGGACCTTAAAATAATTGTTTTAATAAAAAAACGTGCACCCGAAATTTGTTTTTTGATCTGTATAGACATTTTATACTTAGGTCGATTATAAGTTCAGAGAATTACGGCATAGCGGCATTGCTTTGAATTTTTTAACGAGTGTGTGCAATCATTGTATTTATGAATGAAGATACGATATATAGATTAATTGAAGAACGTGTGCAAGATTAATTACAATGTCAACACCTTCGTACGAAAATATTAATTAATCGTTAATGTTTGCTGTGCTTGAGTACGAAATACAGTGTTTCAGTAATTTTATAGTAAATAATTTTTTCACATTTTTAATTCAATTCCTGTCCTATTAAACTCATTTCCTAGAAGTTCATTGAATAAAAAATTTCAAAAATTTTATAAAAAATTGTAAATTGTAAATTGTGAATCCGAAATCGATCAGAATTTTTTTTGCATTATCTCATATTCATAAATATTCATTATCTCATAATTCATAAATTAAAAATAAGTTTTTTGAGTTACTGATTGCAAATGTTGTTAAATATAATTATTTCTTTATGTAAAAAAATAGCTTAGTTTATGTACAACTCTTACGCCAGCACGTTTCATCTGTGTTTCCGTAGTGTAGTGGTTATCACGTGTGCTTCACACGCACAAGGTCCCCGGTTCGATCCCGGGCGGAAACATTTTTTTTATTTTTATAATTTCATTAACAATTTGAAATCGAATCAAAAAATATATATGCATATTTATAGTTGTCAATTTTACAGTTTTACAGTCTTACAATCTTTATAACACTTTTACTAATTTCATCCTTATTTATATTTTAGTATCGTAAATTAAAAAGATGTATTTTTTATGAGATGGCAATGTTTCTCTATATATTATCATTTTGTAGTAAAAGATTTGGAAATTTATTTCAAAATCAGGACAGGTAGTGTCATCTCCGAGGGGCCATTCACTCTCGAATCAGCCACTTTTAACGTTTGAAATCAAGGAGGAATCTACATTAATAAAGAACAAAAAATGCGAAATCTTAAAGAATCAAACAAAATTGTAGTAATCACTTTAATCTAAAAAGGAATCCATGAAATCTGGGTCTTAATTCATGTTAATATGAAATCATCCAGTTAACTCACTCTAAATAGGGAATCTGTATCTTTAAGAAGGGAATCTGTGAATTTAAGAAGCGAGTCAGGGAATTCAAAAAGGCAATCAGAGGCAGTCTGAAGTGAAATCAAGTGCAGTCACTTGGTTCGAACAGAAGATTCGGTTGTGAAAATATTCCCGTGCGCGGAAATGTTGCGCACTAGCCTGTGGTCAATGCGCAGTGGTGTGTACGCTAGTCAGATTTCGGCAATTGCAACTGATTGCTGATTTCATGAAATCAGCAGCAATCAGTGCAGTTTTCATGAAATCTGAGAATTAACATGATGCTAAAGAGGAATCTGTTGCATTTAGCAGGAAATAAGCGGGAGTCAGTTTGAAATCGCAAAGCAAAAGCGGAATCTGGCTAATCTTAGACATTAGTTTTGAAATAATTTGAAATCGTTTGAAATCATTTGAAATCGTTTGAAATCATTTGAAATCGTTTGAAATCAATTTAAATCAGTTGTCAAGATTCTTATGATTTCAGAGTGAATGGCCCCTCGGTCATCTCTAATTGATTAGACATTATCGGAAATAAAGAGATTTGTTAACTTTTAAGGGCATGCGATAATTACCATATGAGTAAAAGATCACAGTTTTTTTTACAATTTGTACTTTTTCAAAAAAATAATAGTGCACAGCCGTAAAAAACGTGAAAACGAACGTCTGTGTACTATTATTTTTTATTTAAAATAAAAAGTGTTTAAAAAAGCTGAGTAATCTGAATTTTTTCATATGGTAATTACCACATACCCTTAAGGCAATGTATCATTTTTATCCGATTCCTTCCTAACGGAATTTCGGTATGTAGGAATTGGATATGTCGGTAAGAGAGAATTTGACGATTGTTTATATCTTCAGTAATTATCAATAGAGCGCGTTTGGTTTGAATTACTGGATATCAGTTTAATCTAAAAATTTTTTTTAAGAGAAAAAAAATTTTAAGGACATGTAATACTTTATCATAAGAGACATTTTCCATCGCAATAGTTGATTGTCCTTTAATGAAATTGATAAAATTATATATTATAAATTAATTATTACGACAAAACTACAATACATATTGACAATTATACGGATCGGCCCACCAATCCGAACACTATCTGTGCTCGAACGTGCTTAACTTCCGTGATCTTGCCCTAGGCGGTAATCATCCGCAGCTATACTGCCGTAGGTTATAATATAATAATTTATATAATTATTACTTACTCATAAAATAAACTATTCTTATTATCCTTGAGTTTAAAAAATTTTCTAAAAGTTTCCTAATTATGTTATTAACTAAATATAATAAGAATGCGTTTATTAATAAAACAATTGAATCGTCACATCGTACAAGGGGATATAAAATTTCTTGTTTCGGAATTGCCTGAGATAAATTTCCAAAAATGAAAATTCAAAAAAAAATTCAAAAAGGGGTGAGAAGCGACTGCGCTCAGGCCAAGAAATTTTACTACCCTTTCTATGATGTGGCGGTAAATTGTTTAAAAATTCGAAAACCTATTTTTTAAAAGACTCCTTACTATAACGACAAAATTTGATGGAAGAAACTATCACGTGATGACGTTGTGCAAATATAGTGCATCGAGGGATCTATGTATGTATATGGGTTGTACAAAGAGCGAAACCTCGATTGGTTATCAGGATGAGGAGGCTAGGGAGAGGAGAGATTGGGAGGTTCGACACGGATTAGAAGAGGGGAAGGTCCGTGCTCTAAGTACCCTTGAGGGTTGGGGGGGAGAGGCCAGTACTCTAACAGCATGCAGAACTTAGCAAGCAAGCATGGGGGTTTATATAACTCGGGCATTAGTGGCGATGACGTCATGGACGACACGGTGCAACGGTTGCAAACATGCCTGGTCGATAGTACAGTCAACTACTGCATTATGTGCGTCGATTGTGCAGGCCTTGAACCGCGGTCGTCTCGGCAATGCAATTTTCCACCTCATCCCACGACCTACTCCCTCCTCCCGCTACCTTCACCCGATTCCTTTCTCATCGACACACACCCATTCGCGACCTCGTACAGTTCATCCACTTTTACTTCTTCCTTAAAGCACAAGAATAATGTCTTATTATTCTCGGGAAACTTTGATGAATGTTAAAGTTAAGACTGTTGGACCTATTGTACATAGGACAGAACAAATTTGAGTTCACGTTCAGATAAAAAAATGCAGTTTGAATTTTGAATTTTTTAAAATCTGCTAAATCCCTTTAATTAAATCTTCTGCAATTTCCTAAAATACTTAAAAGAATATTTTGTAATCTTTTTGAATAATTTGTTTTTTTTTTAAATCTTTTGGTTTGAATAGATGGATGAAAAATCAATTTACTGCTCATATAATGTTTGATATTGTTCCATTGACCAATTGTGGAGTCAGTAATGGTTCAGATATAAGGCTAAAGACCTTATGGATCGAGACAAGCGACATAGTTAATATCACGAGATCGAGAGGCTTCTCGTAGAACAAATTATCAAAAAGTTAATTGGTATAAAAGAAGCAAGGCTAAACAATGAGCATGAACGGATAAATATGATGAGAGAATTGTGGAGGACGATGCGATTTTCTGAAACGTGAGAAATCTAAACCGTCGAACCACAAATGTACGGATTAAAACTCAATGCACCAAATCGAACGAGCGAGCGGATTTGTAATCTGATATGTGTTCGCAAGGTTCTGGTCAGATAAACTGATAGTTCCGCATTATGTCTGATGCAGAGAAAAAATAATGATAATTTGTATAATCGCTTATATTCTAAAGCTGCATCGATTTTTATATCACTTATTAAATGCTAAAATGTTTGTTTTACTATTACTATTACTATTTCTATGGTTTTGTCACAACCATAGCAGTTTTTTCCATGTATAGATTATCCTCTTCTAAGAATAATAAAGACAAATATTTAGAGGCTATCATATAATTCCGGAAAATTTCGAAACCCTCCGTTTCATTAAGCATTCTTGTAATACTTCAATAGATTCCAAAGACAATTTGAAAATGTCAAGAATTCTCCATTCATGTCCTCGTAATTCCCTTGGACTTTTTGTAGAATTCTCCTAAAATTCTTCAATAATCTTAGGTTTGCTGATAAAGAAAGAATTAATAATAAAGAATTTTCAATACATTTAAGTGCATATTCTTGTTATTGTTATTTGATATATATTCTCTCTGAGAAAGTTTCAAGTCATTCACTTTAGTAAGCATTTCTATTATGAATGAGTATTTTTCTACTAGTTCACTTTAGTAAACGACTTTGTTACTATTTCATTATTAACTTCTTACATACTCAGATTGAGAGAGAATAGCTCATAATTAATGAACGTGCATGTACTCATTTTACATTCACATTGAGGATAGAGTGAGTTAACAAAATCACGGCTGCGAATTTTGTTGCCTATCATGAGTTGCAATCAACTGCGAGCCTTCTCTCGCCAGAAAAGTAATCATGAGTTACGTGTAGACAAAATGATTTATGAGTATTATCGTGCTAACATCTGGTTAATTAATTCATCATTATCACTAATATATCATACATAAATCGCTAACATAATTATATTTATAATAAATCATTGATATAGAATGAATTATAATTAATGCAGGTTTAAAAATTAATTTAATAATTTAAAAATTACAAGATAGGTATTTCATGAAATTTTACAATGTTTTAAGGGATTTTAATCGATTTCTGTGGGATTTCAAGTAATTTCATAAAACTTAAAAGACTGTATAGCTTCTCGAAGGATTTCAAAGATTTTTAGGGAATTTAAGAATTAGGAGACTTCGATGCATGAATGTTATACGTAACGACTAATCATTTTTTACTTGTAAATAGCAGAACTAACTGTTCTGTTATTCCACCGCTTACTATACGTTGGTGTTTGATTCAATCGACTTATTACGTGTGCATCGTGTTTCAAGTCCAACAGGTATATCTAAAGGTGGAAGTTACTTATGGGGATTCGATGCCTTGAACTTTTATCGCACTCGCCCTTTCGAGAATGGAGGTAGGAGCGGCAGGATAATAACTCTTCGTGCAAAAAACGCATTACCAGGTGTATAAAAAGTGTGAAAAATGTATATTAAATTGATTCTACACTCAGCTCACCTTCATATCAATGAAAATTATGTTGAAAATTCTAATATAAAACAAATAAGCTGAAATTATCAGGTTGTATGTTACTCTTCCACTACTTGTACACTTATATCTATAGAATTAATTGCTATTGATAAGAACTTTTATCGAGTCAGTGATTAGTTTGTTTTTCACATAATTTTTCAACTACGTAATTAATGCAACGAAGCAAAATTTACTCTGCGAAAGAATAGTCTTCCTTAGTCTTTATCGGCCTTTACACGTTGCATGACCGCCTCGATGACCGCCTCTTATTATTACCTTATCAAAGTTACTTTATTGTTCTTTTAAATGCAGTGTTGAAAATGACAAGCACAGCAAATTATTTAATTCAGAACGAGAGGGTCGATAAATGTTCTTTTTTTTCTTGTTAAATACGAGAATAAAATATTCACTCATTCAGAAACAGAGAAGTTAGTTAGATAATTAATTTTGCTCTTTTCAAAAATAAAAAAAGGAGAATATGATATGCTAACAAATTTTTTTAAACCAATTTTGTGTATTGTTTTTTTTTTATTCGTAAATGCAAACGCCCTTTCGCGATAAAACCGCATAGAGAGCTACCACAAAACATTACAGGGGAATTTATTATCTCTGCTCCACCTTGGGACTAGGTAGCTATTGAGGTTGTGGTTGAGGTTGACAAAGGTTCAAATTACCCTTACTGCATAAGGCACCCCGTGGGATTAATTTTTTTTTTAACCAGCCGCTGTAGCAAATGCGCCATAATTAGAAGGATAAATTAATAATGTTAGTCTTGACGCAGACAGGTCGTGCATCATCTCCTCATTATCCTGCAATAACCTTTCTTTATGACGCAAACAATTTTGCACGGGTATGATTTCCCGCTGAGTGACACCGAGATCAAAGTATATTTAGCAGGTATCTCCCTCAACAAGATATAACTATTTAGAGAAGTCTATTATTATCATCTAATGTATACCTACTTATGATAATTTTTCAAAATCTTATGTTAAAATATCTAAATTATTATACATATCTATATTAGTTATTATCTTCTGAAGTGGAGCAGTAGTAGTTTTGAATTTATTGTAAGCCCTTTTGTATTTTGATATTCTAAATATGTAAGAGCTTGAGGTTCATTATATACGGATCGAGGACACTTCGCAGCAGGTTTTCCAGGTGATTGGTCGATATAAACTTTCGAAAGGCTCAGGATACATTGTTTGATGTTCGTGCATCGGTAGCTTTGAAGTCTTGGAAATACACATAATGCATTGCAAGTGAACAACATGAGTGTGCTTGCACATATACACCTACTGGCGGGTATAATAACCAAGTTCTTGTGCGATTCAACCCTGACATTTCGTACACGATGACTTTAATGTTACCTGTCGTAAATTTCGGTCGTCAAATATTTTAGGTGTATTAAAAAGGTCCCGAAGAAAATAACAAAACCGAAAGAATTCTGCAAAATGTCATTTATATATATATATATAATTCAGAATCATCATTACCTTCTGTTGCGCATGTTGGACACTAGTTGGTCACGTTTATACTTAATAAAAATAATATAATACTATAGGAATCGCTTCCAGGAAAAAATCTTTTCTGAACATACATCAGCAGATTCTGAGGATATCATTATATCTTTACATCCCACACAACACAGAATAAATACCATTCCAACCCTCGACATTTAGTGAAACAAACAACAAGAAAATATGAGAAAAGAGCCCCCTATAGGCGTGGAAAATCAGTCATAGGCGTGGAAAATCAGTCAACTTAAAACAAAACAGGAAGCTTATATAAAACTTAGCACAGTTAATAATGTGAACACGAGCTATAAATAAGAAGCAACTCCTGCTAGGGTTGTGACCTTTCACTTTCATGACGTAGGTCAAGTCATTTGTTCTCCTCGCTATGACGTCAATTTCAGCAGATTATAATGGGTTTGCCATTTTCTCGTGAAAACGTGATGATCGACATATTTAAGAATCAGTCAAGCTGGTAGCGATTCAAGCGCGAAATGATCATATAATATGACGGTAAATCAAGATCTCCTTTCCAGAGAGAAATATTGCAATGGACTCATTTGTTCCGAATCTCATTACTGATCTAGAGAGAACAAAAAACCTTGGAATTCATTACAATCTTTTATATTAACGAGCGTCCGGTATAATTATCGTTTTTCTCAGCTGTCTTTTGAAATCTGCGGTTTTTTTATTGCTTGTAATCGATAGGGCGATTGAAGATCATGCTTAATTCTATATTTCATTAAGTCTAGTCCTGATCAGTATAAAAAAGTAATTAATGTGGAATTTACTTTTATAGGTGAAGCATAAATTCCGTGTAAAAACTGTAAAATGATAAAGTATAGGCTTAAGAGTGAGGAAGCTTTACTACGACGGCGAAAGCTCGGACTGACAAAAGCTGAAGCCAGTATAGGCGGCCAATTGGTATCGATCAGGAGCTTTACATAAAGCTTCGCTCACGCGCACACTAATCTCGCAAGTTCTAAAGTTGGCATGTCTGTGTATTCGCGTGCACACTATCACGAGCGGATGCAGGAAAACACGCAAATGCACACAGACACAAACAAAGCAGAGATAGAGTAGACACGCCAGACGCGACTGACCTCCTTGCATATAACTACCGAGTTATATACCTGAAAACTTCTAAGTAACTTACATTGAACTACCACAGGTCCACGCAGTAACGATCATCTTAAATAACGATCTGATAAAGCACATACTTGGCTCATTGAACGGGATACGTAACGCGAATAATATACTATCTCAATTTGAATGTGGAAATCTGCCCATATTAGTCCACACTATAATTAGACGCCAATATGGGTCCAATTAGGTACAACCCAAATAAAAAAATTCTTAAAAAAATACTTTAAAATCCCTTAAAACAACTATTTGATTTAATGGAAAGTGAAGAAATTACTTATGTAGTCTGCAAATACGAGGCTACTAATTTAATTACATATAGGCTAATTATTACTAATTCAGATTGAGAGAGTAATCTTCTATAATCATAATTTAACTTCTGATGAGACGTTAAAAACAGCAAGAAGTCCTTTTATTCAAATGGCAGTGTTGAATATATAACCAAAATTTTTTTAGTTTCAGTTATCGCACACTTTTAAGAAAGTAACGAAAGTAGAATAGAAATTCAGCCAGATTGAGTATTCATCTTATAAATTATAATAATGATGATTTGATGCTCATAATCATATTATGAAATACTTGTCTAATGCGCGTCAACTTTCTTGAGTACCCCATTGATGTCAGGAGAATACCCTACTCATCTCTAGTAAATTTGTTACAATAGCGTTTACCAGAAATACCAATTTGCATGCCTGTAGATATCATTTTGTCAACAGATCCCTTTTCCAATTTATTCTTTTCACAACCATTGGCTTCGTAGTTACAGAAAAGGTTGCTACAACTGAAGCTCAATAAAGTATATAAAAACATGTTTGATAATTTTTTTTTTGATAAGAATGGAAAACTTTCTCTGAGAGGTTTCTTTGTTAAATATGAAATGGTCGACTCAATTCAGTTCTTTTAGAGAAAATAGCGAGAATGGAAGTTGTCAACAATATGTAGAATAGAAATACATATGTATAATCATACTGGTGCCCGGAGAGGAAAACAATCGGCTATCAGAGGATAGTGCGAAATTGCAACGGGGTTGGAAAGCCCGGCCAGCTGTGGCCCAGCTTGCAACGGCCGATCAATATGCGATGGTATATCAGTTGTCGCAAGGCACCGAGTTACCAACTAACCGTATTCTGGACTAAATTTCGGCTGCTGCACCCGGTGCCAGTGTGTCGCCAGCCTTGAAGCTTTTGCTGCTCCTGTTTCCCTCTTTTGCTCCGCATCATTTGCTCCATCTCTATTGCTCCTTCTCGCCTCTCGAAACTCGACTTCCCCCTTATTCTGTACGACGCAGTTACGTCGCACTCCTAACATTATATTTCGCTTATTTTTCTGATTCAAAAACAAGTTTCATTTCTGAAATTAATTAAATAAAATAAAGAAAGAAAAACAAGAAGAGCGAGAGAATGAGATACTTTTTTATATTTGATGAAAAAAAGTATAGCTTCTTAAGATTTCAAATACAATAAATGGCGAGAGTCTGTTAAGTGAAATAAAGGAAAAAAAAATGTATGAATCCAGCAACCTTGACCCTTGAAATGGACATAGCAGTATTTCAAAACTCAGCACAGCTGCTAGAATCCCGACCTAGGCCTCTGACCGACAATATAAACACTATCGTTATGCTTGGTCCAGAGAAACGATGAAAATGAGTCCAGGGCAATCTTAACTTCGTGCCAGAAATAGTCTCCATGGTCCACACAAGGCTCGGGTGCGTCATCATGACAGAATTCAACACGATCGGAATTTCTTCAGTGACAAATGCACGATTTAACATTTCTTGTCTTTCGGCAAAAAGTGGAATAAAATATTCCGTTATTATTAAACAAAAAATCACCAGTCTAAGAAAATTGTTTGGTCATTTTAAATTCACCTGCATTCAATTTTTAAATTCTATTCAATATTCTTGAAAAACATTTATATATAAGAGTACATGCAACATTTTGAGTCTTCAATTAAAAATATAAGCAGACGATAGACACATAATCCTCATTTCAACTTGATATTTTGATATTTTGAAAGCACTGCATTCTATATAAGTGTACAATAACAGAGATGAGATAAATATCCATATGAAAATTCGAACCCTAGAGTCCCTGAGAAGAATCCTGTATAAGAAATCTCTATTAAAAACGGAAATGACTCTGGAAAAAGTACTCGATCGTTGGTTTTCAGCCAATGAACGGTCGAACTTCGACATACATGCACATAGGTGACTATATGTAGAATCGTTTCTATGTATTATGCGTTCACAGGCAGACGGCCTACAGACTTCACGATCGATAGAGCTTTCCTCGTTTCCTCTCCAACCCCACCAACAAACCTCACTCTCCCTCTAACCCTCTCAACGATCTACTCCCTTCAACCCTCTGATGTTCTGTTTCACTCAGTTTCTCTCTCACCCTTTCACCCTCTTACTCTCTCTACCTCACTCTCTATTTTTCTCTTTGTCTCCAATCCTCCCTCTTGCTCTTCAACCCCCCTTCAACCCCTCTTCAGTCACTCTCTCCTTCACTCCCTCTTTCACAAGACACTCGCTTTTGGCCGCCAACGCTAGCGTCGATGTATTTATAACCCAGACGAAATCAAAATACGAGAAATCCTGCAAATAAATGGCACGAAGGAACTGATGTGTTTGCATTCGAATTAGAGATACATTGATTATTGTATGTATGTAAAATTGAATGATGGAAAGAAATTCGAGTGGTAAACATTATGGCAGAAATCTCGAATTTTCAAAGAAAGGATTTCAACATAATTACTCTCTCAATCTGAATTAGTAGAATTTGACTAATTCATTTAGTAGCCTTATATTTTTTTATTGAATTAGTAATTCCTCCACTTTCTACTGAATGAAATAGTAGTAGTAATAATAATATTACATAATAGTTAGTAATTGTTCACCTATTACCAAAGTGAATTACTAATCTATTTAGTAGTTTTACATACTAATTGAATTGTTCACCAGGAATTGATCTTCGAACAACAATAATGTTACATCTTTTGTATAAACAACTATGTTATTTTCTTTATATAGTATATAGTAATTTAAAGTGATTTTAGAGGATTTTAAAGTTTCTCATAATTTTAAAATTCCAAAATTAAAAATTTTAACTCTTAATTTTAATAGGAAATTACCATTAATATAATTCTATGAATTCTGTGTCACATTTTGTGACATCTGTCAATATTAAATTAACGATCACTGCATCTGAAGGTTTGATATAATTTTAAAAATTATTTTAGGAAATCACATCCTGCATTTAATTATACTCATTATAAAAATTGTTTATTTATTTGATTGAAAGGATTTATATTATAAGTAAAGAGAACGTAATAATACAAATAAATCTTTTAAATTCCCGATAATAAAGAAGGGTATGAACAAATCGTATATTTTTATTATTGTCGTATAAAGTTTATTGGCATCAAGGGCAAAGTTGAACGACACTGGAGGTTGACGTCGGATAGACGAAAATTAAGTAAGATGGAGAAGAGTGATGCTCACATTTAAGACGATACAATGTATCAAGTAGGGGTTCATACGTTTTATGTCTTGAATTGCTTTCAAAATAAGGAATGTTTTAACGTCAAAAGTAATTTTGAATATTTTATTTACAAATATATGGAGGTTTTATTATGAAATAAATAATGTAATAATAGATATAAATAGTTTCGTATATCCACCATGGAGACTAACATAGTTTTCCACTTGTTGTCTGACTCTGATCGGTTTTTCTACTTAAACCGATCGGTCGAGTATTATATGATTTGTAAATTTTAAATTACATGTATTTCCAATTTTGGGATTAATTAAAGAGAAAGTACAGAATTTTAAAAGCAAGGTTCAGAACCCTTAACATATTTCAGTTCTTTTTAAAGTTGTATAAAATTCTTCTAAAATATTTTGAATTCCCTTACCCTTTTTAATACTCCTTTGAATTCTCCTCTTTTGAACTATGCAAGATTCAACAGCATATGCCAGGATTGTTTTTAAAAATTAGCATAGGCATAAATTACTAACAAAGTCGCGTGCATGCGACATTCTAGTACTGTTAAATCAAGCCACCTCCCGTGTAGAAATTATTCTATCTTTCCCTACTTCAAATACTACATTCCCTACTCCCTATACTACACGGGCTTACACGCCCAAGAAGATATCTGTATTCAATTTCAATTTTTTTTTTAGTGAAGGACAATCAACCATTTGCATCATCATCAGGTGATACTACTTCCTTCTCATTTGGCCACTTATTGACTACTCGAGACTTTGCACTAATCCGGTCAGCAAGTGTACCCAGGAACGAATCAATAGGCTTTGAAACACGACTTTTGAACGGGGTCAGGATACCGAGGCTCAGTATTTCGTGAAGCAAGAACTTTTAACGATCGTTGCTCGTGAGAACCGAGATTCTCGGATTTTCAGTGGTATCGACCTCTCGTGCGATTCCTACGACAACGAAATACAGTAATCTCTTTGCCATGATATTGACCCTGGCATTGATCCCAGGTTCGAGCAGAGAGCAGAACATACATACGTGCGTACACGGAACGTTGCGATGCGTAAGCAGTTGCGGCCCCGTAGGATGTCGTGAGGGGGTGGGGTGGGGGCTACGTCGTTTCATAGCGGGGGAAGGGTAGGACCGACCTTGAAGCGACCCCAACCAAGGTCGCAGACGCAGACGCCCCTCCGAGCCCCACTTTTCCGGTCGGCTCCTATTCAACGGCGGCTGCCTCCTTCCTCCAACTCCCACCCCCTTACTCCCCCCATCGCACATCACCCTCTGACACCCTGTCATCCGCGGCGCGCAGGCTACCGATCCTCGAAGATACTCTATCTTCCTCTTCAACATTTCTCTTTGTATATCCTTCATTTCATTGAAACATTTCCCAATTTACCTTTGGATTTTATTTAGGGAAGTTCAAACC
Source organism: Synergus itoensis (assembly GCA_904066005.1). NCBI lineage: Eukaryota > Metazoa > Arthropoda > Insecta > Hymenoptera > Cynipidae > Synergus > Synergus itoensis. Next base: position 3,216,406 of record CAJFCP010000059.1, on the reverse strand, counting down.
AATTTACGATCCAATTTAGTCTAACGCTGGACATGACCAATGGCAATATTCTATTTTGGATGATACAGGGGGTGGATTGTGTCTAAACTACCGGTCGGAATTGTGAGTTCACCTGTTTTTTGATGATCGTTTAAGTTCTCTTAAATTTAATTTATACATAACAAAGATTAGATTTATTCTTTTTCTGCTTGAAATATAAATAAATTTCGAAATAATGAACAGTTTTTTTAATTTCTTGGGCTGATTTTAGAAATAAGTTTCTATAAAACCTGACAAACTTATTGGTATAATTTAAAAATTGACAAAGTCACTTTGTCCTGGGCTCATTTTAAGGAGAATATGGATAGCGTTTATCTTCACCACGTCGATTATAGCAACTTTTCAAAATATGCATTTTAAAGGTAGACTCTAAAAATGAAAATCCCTTGGTGGAAGTCATGGAGTCTGATATAACTGTATTCTGCATTTAGATAAAAGGTATAAGGTATACGAAATGTTTCTATTCAGTTTGTTATCATTTCTACCGCTTTTTGTCCATCTCTATTCCAAAATTTCTATCCATTTCTGACTTTATTTCTTGATTAAGTCTATCATCGATCTTGGAAGTGTCATGTTTCGTTGAGAGTGGAATTTTCGCTGTGACTAGGAGAGACATACAAAATTGACTTTAGTACTCAAGGGCTGGATGGTAAGACGTGTTTGGCTTTTAAATATAGGGTTAAGTAAATTGTAAGGAAAGACGAGATTATCGCCTTGTAAGCTTTATAGTATTATATCCTGGTGTTTACTGAAAAACATTAAGAAATTTATTTTAATGATATTTTGGTTGACATAAAGAGTATTTTTGCAAAATTGATACTAATATTCTTTAATAAAAATATTTTGGAAGAAAATCGGGAAAAGATTGTGTTTTATCAAGATAATATATCAAGTAGAAGGAACTTGGTAAGATATACGAGGAAAAAAATTGCAACACTGGAAAGAAATTACGAACAAAGCGGTATTTCGAAAGGCGAATGCACTCTTTTAAAAAGTGTAAACATGTCGTCCGTCTGTTATCTCCCAAAGTCGCACATATAAAAGTATATGTATTCAGACGAAAAAAAAGTAAACTGCACCAGTTTATTGATTCGACTCTGGCGCATATTTTTAATGAAAGCAAAGCTAACATAAGCTCGTTATCAGGTGTGAAATCTTGTCTGCTGTTTTTGAGTGCTTTGAACTCAAAACTCCATTTTTCCTTTGCTAATAAACCTGGTATTTGAAAAATAAAATAGAAAAACTTTTGGCAAACATTCCTTTTTAAGAAGATTTGAATAGAGATTCCAAATAATAACAAAAAGTTGTGAAATATTCTATGTATAAAAAAATTGACGAATTTTAGTTTACGCGCATATATATGATATTCACTTTGTCCCACTATGACGCCAAGAAATATGTATATTATATGTATGTTTGCACTTCACTTTGTGCATCAAGCCACGAGACGGATAGGTGCGTCAAGATTCGTCCAAACAACAAGAGATCAATGATCTCGAGATACTGATGACGTCGATCCCAGAAATACTACGAGGTCTGTTCTCTGCAAAAATATGCAATCTCGAAAAAAGCTGAAACATTACGTGGAAACGGTAATTTAGCCTGATGATGCACCCGCTGAGGAATCATTATTTTCTCTTCAAGATTCTTTCGTTCGAAACAAAACGTTTCTGATGTTTGCTTATTAATCACATTTCTAGGATAATCACATTTTACCTATGATCTCATCCCTGACCATAAAATCCCGAGTTTTATGTTTCGCTTCTAAAATAATTGTTTTTTTTTTTTATGAGGCTTTAAAATACTCATGTACTTTCAGAAACTTTATCTTGACCCAAGCTTGCATTAATTATAAAGTGTATTTTATTATCAAGGAAATACTTGATATTACGATAAGAATATAAAAAAATAATGAAAAATATTAAAGAAACAAACTGCAACATGATACTTATTTAAGGAAAAAAATTGATCAAATGTTGAGTGTAAAACTTCTCGAAATCCATAAAGGAATGAAGAAAACTTCCCTGAACAGCTAAAAAGACAAGTTTCGCACTTTCATGATCATTATCTCGAGGTAATCGAGTACGATACGACAGGATCCAATTGCTTCGACAAGGACTAAGAGCTGGAAGGTCGTTGGTCGAAGGTAAGGTGTATAACCTACATGATATATACAACTGGCGGCCCAGACTCTTTCAAGATTTATGTAAACAAGGTTGAGAACCTCGCAGGGTTTGGTAAACGGGTAGCAGGGTAGATATAACGTCGAGACGCCACGTCGGAGGCTTTTCTATATGTTCAGAGTCGGCTGAGTCGGCTAACAACCCCGACTCGTTCTGTCCCTCCCTCACCATCGCCACCCAACTCCCATGTCCTTTACCTCTAGGCCGGCAACCTCAGGAGGATGAATCCACACCCACCTCGTGTACTTCTGCCCCCTGGAAGTTCGAAGTCATGATTCAATTCTGTGGGGTGAATGAGCTTTGTTATATAGTATATCGGAATTAAAGATCCGCGAAGACCACCCTTAACACGAAGACTTCAATACAGACACATACAATCATTTATAGTGAGGTACTCGTCTCTCGAAGAAATTAAAAAATTAATTAACTCTTAAAAATTAATTTTCCAGCCCTCTTTTCCGAACCTTTTTTTAAACCACTTTTTCGGACATCTATTTCCACCCCCTTTCCTTACCTCCTCTACCAAATCCTGTTTACAAACTATTTTACCTTCTACTACCTTCTCTAATCCATTTTTCATCCCTTTTCCTAACCGCTCTTCCAACCTCTCCTTCCAAATCCCTTTTTCAAGATACTTTTTTTACCTCCTCTAACAACCTCATTTTTTTAAATCACTTTTTCAACCTTTTCACCTTCTCAAATATATCAAACGATTTTAACAGCAGTGTTAAAAAAAGTAAAAAAAATAAAGTATATTAACTCTCATTTCGTTATCTCATTAAATCAATGTATAGAAACTTCTAAATTCTAAGGGGTGTGCGCATCGGGAAGTGGAAGCCTATCCTTGAGGGGTTAATATGGCACCACATTGCGCAACAAACGCAAATACGTCGCAGGAACTAGAAAGTGCGTATAATCTGCAACGAAACGCTAGCAATACCATTTCGTTTGCTGATGCCATTCATATAAATTGCTCATATTAATACTGTTTGAAAAAAATATAATTATAAACAAATTAAAATAGCCAAAAGTACCTAAAATTGATTTTAAATCCCCCAATTTCGTGGACAATAGACATAAATTGTTTCTCTGTATGCAGTTAGATTCAAGACAATGTAAGTAAATATCATCCCCCAAACAAGAATTTAATTGAAGCATCCTTCACACCGCACTACTTCAAGAGAAGGTTTGCGAAAGAGAATAACAGCTTCGTCGTATTTTCTACTAAATCTATAGTTGTGTGCAACTCTGCATTGCACTAATACATTGAAAAGTGCTCGCTTTTAGTACCAGTATTCCCCATACTCGAATGTTATTTTTGGATCATTTCGCGTAAATCACTATGAAATTTATTATTCATGTACCTCATTAAAGTATTTCTCTCTTAATTAATTTACTACTTCCAACATTAATTAAGAATTTTTTCTACTAATTAATTAACGAAGTTTCATCGTCATTAATTACCTTCTTTCTGATGATTAAGCTTCGTCTAAAAAGTCGTATAATCATCCTCAAAGGGGTGAGTCGGGGTCGGTATGGAAGTTAAGCGAGACCGGATTCACGGATTGCAGAATTTATCAGACCCGATCATTTATTTACGATGCAACCTTCCTATACAGGAAGATATATTACCGTGTCAACAACCATACAACATTCCTGCAAGACTCAGTACAAGATGAGAGAAAGCTGTTTGACATAGCGATCTTGCTACCAGGATCTCTTGAGGGCTCTAACATCTTAATCAGCGCCATCTTGGAGAAGCCTCACTATTACTGTTATCGCCATTGCCACTTATTGCCTTGCAAAATGACTTTAATTCTCTTTACAGTGCTTCATAATTTATTGTATTTGCTATTTTTTACTACACGTTTATCATCGACAATAAATTTTAACTTTTCTATATAGTAGAGAAAGTTTTTCTAAATTTCAAATATTTCCTACCGGCAAATCTGCAGTGATGACTATAATTAGCACCACTGGTGGGGTATTCATGTCAATTGTCAATTTTCAATTATTATCCATAACAGGAATTCCCTAAAGATCATTCGATATCAAATTCTGTATAAGGCTGAAATAAATTTCTGGTACGCCGTAAAAAGAATCGAATAAATACAATAAAAAATATTACGTGTTTGCAGGAAAGGGAGAAAATGACTGCCTTGGGCATTCTCTACTATCAAATTCTATTAGATTATCAAACCGGAACTATTATAATGTACTTTCCGTGTTAGATTTTGTCGATGGCAATGTACGAATGAATATACATATATTGTCAATAGCTCGGAATGGTCTAAAACACGCTTTCTGATCTATTTGTAGATATGAAAAGTTCTACCCCTAGCGTGTATTAGATAATATCGCAAAGTACGTCATATCCGGTGGACCAGACTGTAAGGAAGGAAGCACGTATAGAAAAGAGCATGACCACGAAAAAATGAGTGGAAAGGAAGATCGCGATGGGAGAGTTCCTCCTCATACGTTTCATCGTATCAATGGAGTTTTTGCGCGTCTGTTGTCATGGAAACAGGAGTTCCACCCCTTCGACGGTGGCACCAAAGCCAAATGCCTACTCGTGGATATAGTGGGGATTCCCGGGAAGAACTTAAACACTGCACACAGGCTGAACTTACCACATAGACCTTCACGAACTTCCCAGATCCTCATCAGATCGTTCTAAATGGACATTGCCCGAAAGATTCTCACAGCCGTCTTTTAATGTTTCACATTCACCTACAATCAAAAATTATACATACTTTCATATAAATTAAAAAGACTGAAGGTCAGGGGTATCGTTCCTTGATAAAAACCTTCTCTACATCTTTTTAAAGGAGTTGCAGAATATCTGAACTATCAGAGGTAATCAGTATGTCAAGTAACTCTGTAAAAGGAACGTACAGTAGGTTAATGCAATTGAAAAAAAGACTGCTATGCCACAGTAAAGGAATGACGATCTCTGACATTACTCTGAAAGAAGAGTGGTTGTCCTTGCTCTCCTATTGGATAAAGTTGCAACTCAGTTTCCTGCGATCGTAATATCGCGACCATCGGTCTATAAAATTCTTTAGAACATTTTCAATCGAAGAGAAAAGAATAAAATCCGAAACGCCTTAAAAAACTCGAAGAAATTTAGAGTAAAGACTTTTTTTAATAAATTGTTTAGTTTTTCCATACACGTTCATATTAAATGCATAATTCACATGTAAATTGAGTTTGGTTGGTTTCTGTGAGAATATTGACTCTAGATTCCGTTTACTTGGCAGTGTTTAATCGTTTTCTTGTAATAAACCGACTATTTTTAGGCTATTTTGGGAAATGAGGTTGAAAACCGCTGGATGAAAATATGCATGTAGCAACTGAGAGGCCGATCGACTACCTCTTGGCAGATCTACTTAAAAATCGCTGAACCGAAGTCTGAACTAGAGTTTATAACAGTGTAGGTATGAATCTGTTGGTTGTTTTCGGCTTGGGGGCAAGCCTGACCTCGAGACATGCACCGACCGCATCCAATTTATTCTACTGGTCATGGAGGCCCACACAGCTGTGCTTCGAGTCAGGGCCGACTGACTCTGACTGCTCACACTTCTATAAAATCGTCCTATCTCTCGGAAATTCAATTATTCACAAACTACAATCTTTACAAAATTAAATTTCAATATTCAAAGAACAAAAAATTATGATTTCTTGATCCCCATCTCCTTTAAAATAGATTTGACCTAGCAAATTCTTCTCTCCAATGCATTTTTACGTTTTCGAATCGGCATTGTATACTGCAATAGGCACGAATAACTTGCTTATCGCATTCGTCGCCGAGAGAGTCAACAGAGATTACGAATCAGTTTCGACTCGCGGCATTGCCAAACAAGAGAGACGATTGTATTCATTCTGCACAAACATAATTTGAGAATGTATGCGACTTTATGTGTACAGAGAGCCGCTGCATTTTGAGACTGTACCACGATTTTGGCAATCGTTATCTTTTACAAATATTACCAACAAGATATACAAAATTCTTTTTTTGGCAAACCAGCATTTTCTAGACTTTCACTTTAATTCCAGGCATAGTATTTTATTTTCCACTGCTTTACTCACTTTTTTAATTTCCATTTGCGAAATTTCATCTTATATTTTATAATTATCAAATAAAATTACCAAAACTCAATATATGTGAAATGTTATATTTATATGCAAAGAGATTAATTAAAGAAATTTTTCTAAAACGATCTCAAATTCTTGGAAACTTGATTTTTAAGCAACCGATGACATGATGCAAGGTCAATGAGGTTTATTAATCCCAAAAAGGTTGCCAAGAATTATAAGAGATTGGCAAGAAGAGGGGACTAGGGTAAAACGAGGAATGCCAAAGCAATTACTTTCAAGTCAAGCAATTTCCAGAAAGCGAATTTTGGTTGCGTATTTTTGGCTCGAATCAAAGATTTCCGCGAATGGTGCACCATCCTGTTAGTGCTTTTTCTCGCGAAGTGACATTGCAACGTTTTTAGCACGAGGACGTTATACCCTGAAGACCGACGACGTCGTCGTCAACCTACACATGTACATTCTACAATGTACATGAGTAATCGAAAGCCGTTCTCGACGGATTGTCTAACGATTCAAGGGATTCCTTCCTATTTGAGGTGGGGCTTGGATAGAAAATCAATCCCATATGCAACTCACTAACCTGTATAAAAATCAAGCTAAGCAGAAGAAGAAAAAACTCAATTTTATAATCAGCCCTTAAAAGGAAACCTTTTAAAGTGACCGCCTCCGATTTTCTTCAAAATATATATTGTGGAGCATCAAAAATTAAGCGGCACGTGTTTTTTTATATCGAATGGAAAACTTTTTTAAGGGGTGAAAACAACTCTCAAAGTCCATCCCTTAGAAATGTTTTTTCGCCGATAAAAAAACACGTGTCGCTTAGTTTTTGATGCCTTATAACATACATTTTAAAAAAATTGGAAGCAGACTATAAGGTTTTTCCTTGTTAGAACTGATAACTTGAAACCCTAGAAATCAGAAAAAAATGTCGATGTTTTCAATATCAAAAGCTCGCCTTAGTGAAATGAACGCCTATCAGCTTCTGCAGAACTCTGTTATGTCGGTGCAACGTCTCGTCAAGGTCATATGATCGTTGCTCGAGTAATGTTTTTAGCTCGTGCACCCATATACGGATGCATAGGTATATATTATTCACATGTAGAGTTGTACACAAACGTAGAGATTACACACCCAGACCTTTTGCCTTGTGCAACTCTCACGCATCCCTTCTTTTTCACTCATCGCAGACATTGACATGTAAATACAATGTGCATATGTGCATGTGTATACGTATGTTTGTGCACACACTTGCAACTCTTTAGAGAATGCTTCGTCGTATCAGTCGTCGCCTACATAGAGAATCACATACATAAATCAACGACCAATGTTCTGATCCGAACGCTGAGTAAGTCTACGAGTTTATGAATGACAATCACGATCTCTTTTTCCTCGGATCGGTCAAACGTATGCGAGCTGAAGAGGTCAGAGGCTCGAGTAAATGCTGGGATTTTTTTTTTTTTTTTTGATACTGCATGCATTCTTCATTTCCCACTTCTTCTGTATTGATCTGGACACTTTTTTAAGAACAATCATATAAAACTAAATTGCAAGGAATATACTTCTCAAAGTATATAAAGACTAAACTAAACTGCTTTTGAAAATCAGAAGAGAAAAAAGAAGTAAATAAAAGTCTCGTTTGAAGAAGTTTCAAATAGATTGACTACATGTTTCACTTCAAAACTCAGCCAACTCTTGAAAAAAGTAAAAAATCTAGTGCAGATTTGCTCTTTGAAAATGGCTCTTTGCCAACCGCGTAAAATATGTCTACTAAAACACGTGCCTCAAGTCTTCTCGCGAGAAAATGTTGCATCCGAAATTGCCTATTAAATTAATAAACTGGTGACATTGATTTAAATGATATCAAAACATAAGACACTCCCCAATGGGTCTGATATACAATACGTTTCAAAAATAAAGAACCAATGCTCCACACACAAAAAATTTGTCCCGGAAGAATTATCTAACTTATTCTGAAGTTGAAGATATGAGAAAAATTCATTGAGAATTACGAACCTACTTGTTTAGAAATTAAAGAATATTTTTCAGGAAAATTCTACTCGAGATCAGCGAGAATCCGATGATGGAACTATATAGAAATTTTATGGAGGAGTTCGGGAAAATTCCAAGGGCGTCGCGCTGTTCTACTTATACGCAAAAAATTTTCTGACGTTTCTCTCTCTCTGCCATTATAGGCGCTGCAGTACTGCACTTGTTGTTAATTTTTACGTCAAAAATTTTAACGAAGGTGTTCTCATAATCTAATTCAAATAATTAAGGGGGTATTCTGGTCTAGAAAGCAGATTTTCGGCCGTTTTTTGAAATTTAATTTAAAAAAAACAAAAAATATTTTTAATATTCATTTTTTTACCATGTCTTTATTGATATTTTGACAATACAGAAAAAAAGTTTCACACAAAAAAATTAAAAATTAAAAAAGTTAGAGGGGGGGAAAGAGACAGGTGTGAAAAAAACGGTGCATCCTGGCAACCATGATTCCAACTCTCCTGGTGATCTGAAAAAAAAAACCAAAATAAATTCTCAATCAGTAAGGATGCTGTTATAGCCCCTACCTCGGGGAACATGAAAAAAAATTTTTTTACAAAATGGCGACTGTCTGAAATCAAAAATCAATTTTTTACCCCTTTTTTTGATGTTCCTGAATTTTTTAAAAATAGTAAAAACCGAAATTTTGACACGAATCTGGTAGGGGCTATAAAGGATTATATAAAGAAGGTTCACACAAAATTCCAAGTAAATCGGTTGGCTAGAACTTGAGATATCGTGGTGGCCATGTCGAAAAAAGTAGTTTCGAGAAAAACGCGTTTAAAAAAGTGAGTAAAAATTTCAGGCAGTCTGTCATTTAATAGTGCGCTATACTTACATTTTGTCAATCAGCCATTCCTGATTCATACATCGGACCTTCTTCTTCTTCAAAATAACTGTTTTTAGCAGCTCTCTCTGCCAAACGAGCACTTCTACCTTCTTTCGAAGCATTTCTACCTTCCTTCGAAATAATAAACATTACATATGTGCAAAATCTCGATTTTCTCGAAAATTGAGTAAATATTTAATAAATAAACAAATGGAAATTCAAAAATCGACAACCAAGGTCCTCTTTGAAATTTATTGAATTTTAATTTAAAAAAAAGAAATTATAAAACCGAGCAAAATTGAAGGCTCTGAAGACTTTTGAACGGAAATTTTGCGTTTGGTCCCACTGTGGCGGCCGGACCGGTTTAGTTGCTGCGTCACTAAAGTAGCTATAGCTCTATAAATAATTGAAATTTTTAAAATTCCTTTGGAGGATATGTTCTTAAAGGTCTAAACTTTGAAAATGTGCAAAAAAAAAAAAATCGATTTTTTCAAAATTCTAGACCAGAATACCCCCTTAAGCTGAATAATGATTAAGGCAAATAAAATTATTATTCCACTATAATAATTATTTATATATACACCTTCAAATCAGCAGAGCCTTGAGAGCAAGTCCTGAAAAGAAAAGTGGAAGGTTTCTCGACCATATTATAATGAAGCACAAGTACCTTGTGCGTAAAACTTACTATAATTTCCATTAATTCCAGAAATGAACTGGTGTTTTTTTCCACTCAGCATTCGTTATCTACGAGTGCATGATTTCTCGCATCTCGCCTATATTTCACACCAATGCCGCAGTTACGTTTCCCACGTTGGTACTCTTTATATTATTATTGCTAAAAGTATCATTATATTGCATATGCAAAATGAAGCTGACTTTGCCAGCTGAGCGCATCGATACCACATGTACAGATGCCATGTGCTTATGGTTGTGTGAATATGGTAAGGAATAAGCACACTGTGGTCTTGCACATATGCTAATGTAAGTATCTTGGCAGTGGTTGCTGCTGCTGCCGTTGCAATGCTTTGAGAACATCGTAAACTGAGAGCAAGAGCACCTAACCGGGTTCAAGAACACCCGCTGCCACTCCTTGATCAATAAGCAGGATTCTATGTCCTACCGAGCGAGCTTTAACTCGATGCATACCTATATATCGTGAGCACAGGGTGGACTCAGCCTTTCAAGGGTTGACCTTTACTCCATTGTCAAAACTATCGCTCTATACCATAAGAATCTAATTACAGCATTAATAATGATTTATAATGTTTAAAAATTATCGCAATAACAAGATTTAGCAATGCTGCATAACGATATCTAGCATCGATTAATAAATAACTTTGTCAAAGGTGTACAACGTACAGCTACTGTCAACTTTCAACAGAAACCCCTTGGAAGAGTCCACAAAAATATTCCAAAGTGGCCCATAAACAACCCCTAGCAACAGTCAGTAAAAACCCTCAGGAACAGTACAAAATAATAATGATATGAAATATTTTCTATATTACTGAATGAAATGTGATATTTCGGGTTTGCTTGTCAGTGAAATAAGAAAGCACAATAAAAAATGTGAACAATGTACTTTTTGTCTTGCTCTTGTAAATTGCCCACACGACATCCTGAAAAAGACAGCAGGATAGGGGAACAAAGAATTAGAAAGAGATCACGAGCTAAGAATAAAGAGAGACGAAGATAACCGGAATAACATGTATATATGTATGTGTATACATATACGCATATTTGTACACATCAAACGGGCTTCGCTCGAAATAAAAACAGGTTTCTCCTTTTTGCCTTTAACGACATTTCATCGAATCCACAAACCCACAAATGCCAGTGGGTCAAATGTTCCATCGCACGTGCCTCTTAACACATCATCTGTTGATACAAATTTCGATATAAATAATATTAGGTAGCAACGACTTCCTTTGCTTCTAAAATTCATTACTTTTCTGGAAGCCGAGTTGATTAAAACAGCCAGACTTGTGGCAAAGAGAACAGTTATTAAGAAAGCCTTTCTTGATTGATATTTTAGCAATTTTTGGCAAAAGACATGAGGATGTTGGAGTAGTGCTAGAAAAATTATCATATTTTGGGAATATCTGCCTGTGGCTATAATTAACACCCTGATCTCTTCCTCGAAATAGAATTTTAGAATACAAGTCGACGTTCTCTTTTTGACTTTCGATTTTTTACTAATTGAATTAGTAACCAAGTAACCTTATATTTGACTACTCAATTAATAATTTCTCCACTTTCTACGGATTGTTGTTACTTATCTGTTCTTAATCTGAAAATATTACGGCTTATATAACAAAAAAAATCGAATAAAAGTGTATGATAAAGGTAAAAATAGTTCCAGAATGATAGTATTATTACTGACGATTGAAGCTGGAAAGATTATGAAAAAATAGAGTTCTCGTTAGGGTAAATTGAATCCTCTGCAAAATCGATCACGAATCGTCGGGAGGCCTAAAGCTGGATTCACATTCCGCAGTATATTATAATTGCAGTCGAGACTATGCTGCTCAGATGCTATTAAACCAGTCACGATCGCTTGGCCTTGGCTCGCAGTTGCACATATTGTGTCGTGCTCTGTAGTGCAGTTTCCTCTCCTTTCTCTCACTCACTTCTCCCCTATCATCTTTTTTTCTCTAACACTCACTCTCTCTCCATCTTCTCTTTCAGCGTTGTTCTAATCGAGCATCGCTTCGTCAACATCTTCAAACTTAGTTGAGATCCTCTACCCGCAAATATACATCAGAAATTATTTATTCAAGCAAACAAACATTTATTATCAAATATTTGCCAAAAAGTATGTTTTAATGTCCAATAGAATTTTAATTTAATACATCTGCTCGTATTTTTAGTCTTTCCACAGTACTGATTATGATGGGTCGTCGGAAAACGCTTTTTCCACTGGCTGTCTGATTAGTAAAGGAAGTTTCTACTGCCCGACCCGTCAATGAAGAACGTGTACTCAACATGGTAAAAAATTTTAAAATTATATATCAAACAAATGAAACAAAATGCAAATTTTCAGTGTTTGAAAATTTGAAACAGAATTTTAAACAATATTTCTATCTAACGAACATAAGATTATGGTGAGCTGGACGTTTCTTACCAGTTCAGGAATATTATACTCGCGATTCCTTGACACCGACGGCGGTGGCAATTAACCCTTTAATTATAACTCGACGGTCTCTGATTCGTCAATCTACATTCGTAAAGATTCCAATACTTGTACATTGCGCACGTGCGAAGTCCTTTTTATTTCCACGCTTGCGTGTAGTTGACAAAAAAGGTGTCAGACTCCTGGGAAAAGAACCACATACTTTTGAAAGTGGAAAATTAATATCACTGAAAGAAATCTTTGAAACATGAACTTCTAAGTTAATTATTTTATATTAATTTAAAAAAAGATGACATACTCTAGTTATTTAGTCAACATTTTTCAGTATGAAGGGTAGTTTTTGTCAAAGCATCAAAGCTTATTTTATTACCGTAACTACATACAGAGAAATAGTGGTTTTTATCTACGGAGCTATGCAGTTGATTGTTATTTTGACATAAACCAGTTTTGCATTTCAATGCTTTGCAAATACACTGTCTTTACACTTTCCTGTCATGCAGTCGAAATATTCCTGATGGTTTATGAGCGTACGAAGGATTTTCAGACTTTACTTGCAGAGTATTGATTGTATGTATCTCACTACTGAGTCAAAGGGCGCTGGTGTATACACCACACGAGGAAATGTTTTTTATATAGAAAAAACTAGAGCTGAAACTCTTTTTCAGCTCTCTTTCAAGCTTTAATTTGGTCTGATAAATGCCCACAGGTTATTAATATTCGACAATGTTGACTACAGTCTTAAACTTGAAGTATTTTTACGTGAGACTAATAGGTTCTTCAGACTTTTTGTAATTACTATCTAACATCTAGTTTTTTTTTTCTCACATGAGATGCAGCTGGACTCTTATATGTATAGATTAGTTGCTATAGACGATCTCGATTTTGCAAGGTGCGTGGGTTCTTATTATAAAATACTCAGTGGCGGATTTAGGCATGGGCAACATGGGCTACTGCCCAGGGCGGCAAATTTTTGGAGGCGGAAAATTCAGGGAGACTAATTTTTTTTTTTTTTTTGAAAAAAAAATATTGTTGCCTTGATTAATTTAGTATTAGTCTACCATAGCAAATAGTAATTACTAGAATCAACATAATTTTCCAATTTATATTGATGATGAGACATATTTTCAATTAATAAAGGGGCGGCAATTGAAATTTTTGCCCAGGGCGGCATTCTGCTTAAATCCGGCACTGAAAATACTCTCTAACGGAGGACAGATGTTCTGAAAAATAAAGTCGACTTACTCGCCTAACCTAGTTCAAAGTCGTGCCATTAGTTGACCTTGGTCACACACACAACCTGCTGTTCTGTCGTCCACCTGTTTCGCCAAAAACTAAACGCAAACCCTGAACTTGGCCTTGATCATGACACCGGGCTAATCGCTTCCACAGACTTAAAGGAAGGCCAATTCGATTTCCTCATAACTCATAATGCCACCTGGATCGTCTGTTTACTCTTTAATAACAAAACCTAATCCACATCAAACATATAATTAATTGTCATTACGAGCCAATTGAAAATTCCTCGATAGGAATTTCTACAGTTCCCTGTACTCTAGGAATAAAGTGACCATATACGTCCTGTATTTCGCATGACACAGTTCTGTTTTTGAGCAATTTGTCCTGTGAACGTCCTGCATTTCAACATTTCAAATATGGTCAATTGGTCATATTACTATACGAGAAATTCTAGCATTCTACCGTAAAAGAAGAAGAAAGTTAACATGTATAGTTCTTTCTACAATGTAAGAATATTCTACTACATGTATAAGGGTTTCAAGATTTTTAAGTAATTTACATATATTTTCAAGTATTTTAAGGGATTTTGAATGATATTAAAAAATTTCAAAGGATTTTAAAAGAAATCCAAATAATTTAAGCATTTTCAGGAGATTTCACAAGATTCCAAAGATATAAAGACATCTCAATAAATTACAAGAGATTTTAAGTAATTTTAAAGAATTTAAAAATAATTCAAAAAGAGTTTCAAGATTTTCAAGTAATTTCAAAACATACAGAGTTTTTTAATTCTTTGAAACCTGTATGAATTTCTTTTAAATCTTTTGAAACATTTTTTTGAATTAGTCTGAATTTTACTAATTTAGATTCAGAGAGGTTGCTTGAATTAAAGCTCCTCATTACATTTTATTCGTGATCTGATTGGTTGAGAGATGGTCACGTGGGATTGTCACAAGTGTGTTGTCGTTTGAAGTCATTATATAGGCGCGCGAAGCGCGCTGTGATGTTCTAGTATTAATAACATTGTATAATGTACTTAAAGTATACTAATAAAATTATTGTTTAAAAAAAAAAGGAATAGATGTAAAAAAGTCTGTCAGAAGTGGGATTCGAACCCACGCCCACTAAGTGGACTGCGACCTGAACGCAGCGCCTTAGACCGCTCGGCCATCCTGACGCTTCTGCCAGTCTCCCTTAACGCAATACATCCCCTATCTATTAACTTTCTTCTCTGTTATCATTGTGTTTGGTGCATGTGAGTGTGCGCGGTTAAATTTATCGACTAGCAAGGCCGGAATAACTTCGAACTAAACGGGCAAGCAAGCGACGAAAGATGCATCAATATCAAATTTCTTTCAATGCTGCTTTTGCGTTGAGGTCCTCTCGATTGTAATCATATTTTATAGACTTGGAATTTATATATTTGGAAAAATAGAATCCAGGACTTAAATCGCCTGGGTGTTAAACTAGAGGTCAAAATTCGTATTTTCTCATGTAACCCACAAAATTATTTTACTTTTACTTAAAATTTGTAAACAGTCGATAGAAAAGATAAGCAAATGAAAAAGTGGAGATTTGTTGGATTACATGGGATTTTTTATTAAAGTTAAGACTTTATATCTGAACCCGTGTATAGAAGTTTCCAAACCTGGACCAGACCGGGGACACGGGAAGAGATGAAAATTAGTAAAATATAGAGGACATTTTTATTATACAGTAGAAACTTCGTTGCAGTGGGTCAGAAAAAATATCTCGAAAGTTTCAAGTCAATGAGCTTAATTAACGAGCGGGATCAAACATTGGATGTATGCCATATAATGAACCTAGATAGAGTGCGAGCGATGCACCGGTAGACCTATTTTTAATTTTCATCCCTGGCACAAGAGAAGACGGTCTATTTTCAGAAGGTTGCTCCGCGGAATCTCAAATAAAGGCTGATCCGTCATTGATCATCAAAAAATCACAACTTAAATTGCAAGCGAACTACATACTATTAAATTTGAGGAGGAGGAGGTAGTCAAAAATTTATCGTGATATCTGATAAATCGTAAGCCAAGCCTCAATGATTGAATAATTTTCACGCATGCGTGAAAAGTCTGCAGAATTTGATATGAATCGTAATGCTCGAGTTCGTCTTCCAACGATAGCCAGCTGCAATTTACAAGAATTTTACCGAGTCTTCAAACTCATTCTCGTTATACTGAGTTAAATGAACGTGCAATGACCTATATAAGTGACGTCACTGAGTCCAGAGTAGAATTTAAGAATTTCCTGGGCGGTTCAACCCCTCCTAATTTTAACGCGTAACCCAACCGATAAATTTCTCATTTTGTGTATTCGTTTAAATTTAAACCGATTAAAACGCCTCTGGTCAGTATCAAGAATATTCACCTTTCTGTTCCGAGAAATGCTTAACAATTCGAATACCAGCTCCGCTTTTAAATTATTAGTACGTGCAATGACCTATATCAGTGACGTCCTTCCAGTATTGTGTATTCTCGATTTTTTCCTTTTATTTTTTATCAGCAGATATTTGTTATTGCCGTGCGATAGTTACGAAAACATGAAATATTTTTTTATCACTATCCTGGTTTCGTTACTCCTGAGTTTGCCGGCAATTATATTGTTTACGATTTTTCTACTTGTAAGTAGAAAAATCAGACTAGTCAGACTCTGAAAAAGTGTTCTGTTTACTGATGAACTTGGTTCTCTGACTTTGACTGATGAAATTAAGTGAGATTTGGAATTCAAAGAAACTTGAGGCGTCACGTCCGCTGTCACGAACTCTTCGCGGATTCCCAATGTCCATGAAAAAACGACGTTTCCGGCGCGAGGTTCACAACGAGATGAGTTTCCGGCGGACTCTTGATGGTGCAAACGCAAAATGCATTGCATTGAGCATCGCTGCGTCTCAAGGCCGAACTGTCCGAGAACTAAGGACACCGAGCCCCCCTTCCTCCCTCTTCAATCCCTCCTTTTTACACGTTCTTCATTGCACTCTTCCTCCCGTTTTGTAGTTCGTGGTGAGCTTAGCTTAGTTATATTAGTCAAGAAACGTAAAAAACTTTCAATGGTTTAAGATGTACCGAAATCCGCTTACAATAACTCAAAATTTATTAACCCGTAGGTTAATATTTTTTTAACTGCACGACGCTCGCTCGCAATTTTTTTTCCTTTTGAGAAAGTGCTTTTTCTACAGAACAATTTGCACAGATTTGCAGAAACCTATAGTGTTGCATTCGAGCTGAAAAAATCTGTAACCTCCCTCGAATGCACTCGGTTTCCCTATTGAAAAATCCCATGTAGGAAACTGTACAGCAATCTATATGGAAAACTATGTTTTTAAAATCATTTAAAATATCTTGAAATCCCCCCGAAATTCCTTGAAATCTTTTGAAATATGAAATCTCTCTTGAAAATTTTTAATTTCAGAAAGGCAAAGGGCATAAAAATGTGTGGTCAAATAAAGTGAGCGTAGCTAAGGTAATGATCAAAGAGTGGGCGTGGTCAATAGAAGTAGACGTAATATGAGGCGTGGTTAATGCTATGGGAATGGGCGTGGTCAACTGTGGAGAAGAGATTAGAGTGGGGACTGAAACACTTGCGGCTATATTTTTTTATAATAGAAAGATGTTTAATTCACATTAAGTCAGTGAATTCAACTCAGTCCTTTATCAAAATTTCTCATTTCAAAACAGAAAAAACTGCCAAATTCAGTGCAAATTGCAGGCAATATACCTAACTAGAAATGTAAAAAATTTTATATATTTACAATACGTATGGAGACATAGCATGTGATGGCCAGCTAGCAGAAGTCAAATAAAGTCAACAGAAGTGTGTGCCGCATATTCGCGCATTCCAGCGTCTTTCTTCGCTGGACTGTACTCCGCGTATATGAGAAGCTGGAGGAGGAAGAGGAGGTATAACCTTGAGAGTCGGTGAAGCGACGGCCATCTTGTGCCGAGATGCACTTTTGTTTTTTACCCGACCAAGACTCGCCGGTCTCCGTCCTCCGTTTCTCTCTCGCTCTTCTCTTCCCTCTCTACTGCCTTTGGGCTTTCGTCCTCTCTCGATCCACTGCCCCTCTGCCCCTCCTTCCTCCGCCACCCCTCATCACAAACACACAGCATCAACATCGGACTCCTTGCACTCTCGACGCTCGATTCTCGAGCTGGTGTTCTCCATCCGTTCGTCCTACATCCTACATGCCTCCTACCACAGATTATACCGACAAACTGCATACAGCCTTCTCCAGCATCCCTCGTTCTTCCTCACGGCCTTCGACTCTCACATTTTTTACCTTACGACATTCTGTTTCAGCCTACTATATCCTATTTTCGCGAAATTTTTGTGTTAGCAAAATACTCTGATACAGACTCTTAGAGATCGTCCAGAAACTTATACATCACCAATTTTGGACCATTTCTTACCCCCCTCACCCCCAAAAGTAATGTAGCCTTTCGCTAAAGCCCGATTTTACGTTTATTCTGCATAAATTGAATTTTATGTGACTACTAATTTGCAAAATTCCCATCAATACAATATTTTTGTACATATGGCCGCTCTTTGACCTAATTTCTTCGTTTTTTATTTTTTAATCTGTTTAATTCTCGACAAATTATTTTTATTAAATGCCGATAAAAATTTCTGCCAACCATTTTTTTTTTTTACGAATTTATAATTTTACTTTATTTTTGTACTTTTATTGTTTTCTACGTAAAAACTACAACCTGAGTCTTGAAGTAATGAAATATATATATTGTTTCGCTCGAATTATAACCCTCCGCCTCAGACACTACCGCTTGGCTCATTTAAATTGCAAATAATGCAGTTAATGGCTCGAGTCGAACACACCTTGCTTGCTATTTATTAATCGAGTTAAATTATTTCAGAAAAATTCTATGCTACTTGAAACTTTAGTGTATTGACTTTTGAAGTGCTGTTTAAAGATTTCAATTTTATATTGTACTTTTATCATGATTTATATGTCTGTGCACATATAGTTATAGACATTTCCCTGTAAAGTATCGTTTCCTAAAAAAAGAAGTTCCAAAACCATAATAATCTTAGGCACCTAGATAGTGTACGCAAATGAAATTGTTTAGCGTTTAATTAAATTTTCGTATTAAAATAGCATTTTTCGGGAATTTGAAATTTTGGGAAATATTTTATGATTATTTTTTTACATTAGAAATTTTGGTTTTTCGGTAAAAAGATGTTCTTTATTATTAATTCTTTCAAACTGACTCGACTGACTTCATTTATAAGAGAGAATGAAATTATATTCAACAATGCAATATTATAGCTAACCAATTTTTATTTACATCCTATTTCGTTAACACCTTTCACATTCTTTTTTGTAAATAAACAAAATAAAATTATTTATTCTATTTTACAATAATTACTATTAATTTTTGTGCATAAAGTTGAAAGTAAATGTTATTTAAAGGCTATTTAATTTTTCCAAATTTTCTACTTCTAATTCCACGACCGCCATTTTTAATTCTCGCCACCTAGCGGCGAAGCGGATAATCACATGGCGCGGAGTCGCGTCGAGCACCGCAGTCAGTCGGCACTCTCAGCTGAAAGCGGAGGCTGTACGCACCTGATTTTGTTTGTTCGTTACATCGTTGTCGTATACCTTGCTCGTGCATTCAATCAATTAATCTGAACGGCTGGAAAAGCCGTTCTGCGCGTCGAGAACTTTTTGTGTTGTGTCCGCGAGGCCGGCCAACAATATTATCGTTATTTGCCGCCATCGCCTTTGCCCGTGTCGTGAAGTCTCTATGTGAATATCCGAGAAATCAAGAGAGCAGTGCCGTGCACGTGTACAGTGTACTTTATAGTGTTACGTCGTCCTCGGATTTTTAATTTAATACGGACAGTGCCGTTTGTAGCCACCCGGAATACTAGCGATGCACATTATGTGAGTACTCAGCACTAAATAACCTCCAAAATCCATTCCAACTTTTTTACTGTCCCGCCAAGTCACAAAACCACAAACAATTCTTTTCCAAATACTTCATTCAACTAATATCAAGACGTAAAATGTAAATAGTAGCAGGCCCGATTAGTAAAACTCTTTTGTTTACGTCCGTGGCAAGAATGGGTGTGAGGTAGGTTCGTGATGTAGTCATTGCGATTGGTTAGGGCATATTAAATTCGAGAAATCTAAAACTACGGTACATACGAATGAATTAATATATTTCATATCGGTATTGGCTGCCCTTCTTCCTCGTGTATTATTTATTTAGAAGGGTCTATTTCTTTTTTCCTCTTGCTTAGACTTATGACACATTCGTGTGTAACCATTTTTGAAATTAATTACTCTAATGAAAAAATAACATTTTCATTCCATTCTCCGCACTGGAACTTCGTCTTATAAATTAAAGACTGCATAAAAACTGGAATTCGTCCAAATAAATTGATTGATAGACCACGTCGCGCCGGCGCCAGTCCGCCATTATTTGAGTTTAAAGCACTTTTAGATTCGAATTGATCAAAATGAAATTACATTCCAAAATTATTGAAAATTAAGGGTGTTGTTCACTTTAGAAATATAAAAATTAGGTATATTTTTGCTCTGCAGATGTACTCTTTTTTTTTAAACAAGTGTGGTTACAGAGCGAGAAAATGACTTATTTTAATACTTTTTGCGTAAAACTTGACGATTAAATTTTGAAAATACATAGCACTTGGATCCAACACCCTGAATGTAAAATAAATAGAGAAAAAAGAAGTTTTATATTTCAGAAACAATCTATTTACTTGTTTATTATACATGGGATTATGTCTCAGTATTTTGTAAATAATTAAATATTCATATAATTATAATAATATATAATATACATAAAATAATAGTATGGAAAATGTTATAAATTTGGTAAATATTCGAATTGTCATAAACATTTTTCATTTAAATTCAGAATTTATTAAAACCTCAATAATTGTAATTATCGTAACTTTATGTAATATATAAAGAATAATTGGTTTCAAATTGTAGGTCAAGTAATTTAATATTTAATAATTTGAAATTTGAGCTATTTTTGAAGTACAATAAAAACGTACAGTGAACCCGTCTAATCTTGATTGGAAAACAATTTCCAGTGTTTTCGGAGTGATTCTCGGAGACACAGAGTTCAAGTTCAATGACGTCGACACCCAATCGGGAGCCGAGAGTTCTCGCCTCGAAATGCAAGATTGGCCTTGAAAGCCTCCCACTACATAAATTAATTGTTTTGTTTCGTACAAGTGATAACCGCCTGCAACTAATTCAACATTTCTTGCTAATTATTACAGAAATTTGGACATTTATATATTATGTATATATTTGCATTATTTAATTCGGGAATGAATTAGTAAAAACAAACTGATGATTCGTAGGATAGTCTGGATAGAATGAACATATGAGAATGAACATATATTGTTAAAAATGATAGTTAGTCTGGTGGTATAAAAAATATTTTTTTTTTGAAGTTAATATAATTTCTAAAGATTCTGAAGATTCATAAAATATCTGAAAGAACAGCCGAGTGCGATCGCGTGTGTCCTCGATGCGTCTCGTTGAGCTCGCGCCGATTCCAGGGCGTTTCTTGTGGAGAAGGGAGCAAAAACGGACTGGTTATTCGACACGAGCAGTGGCTCTCAACTTTTATGACAAATGCAAAAAAACAATCATGACAAGACTCTAAACTCAAATTATAACAATTAAATTAAATAATTGTGCGACTAATTTCAAATCGTATGCAAATTGAATTATACTAAAAAAAAAAGTTATGATTATCAAAGTTGGAACTCTGTGTAGTTGATTTTATATAAATTAAAATATTTTATCGCTATAGGATATCTGATGGATAAAGTTATTTGATAAAGTTTTTACAAAATAATTTTTTTTTTTTTCCTCGGCGACGAATTTTAGCACGAGATTAAAACTTTTTGTCGTTTATATTATACGTTAATTTATCAGCATTTTAGATAGAGATTCGCGTATTTCGTATGTAGCTTCAAACTTTCAGTTTGGAGGACTTTCAGAATAGAATTTTTCCACTAAGCTGTAACTTTTACCGACATTCTCGGGCGCCGCTAAAACAACTTGTCCGCGATAAAGCCGTGAATCCGGGACAGACTCTTTTAGTATAACTCTCGTTTGTATTGTTTCATTCTTAGAAAATAGTAGTTTTCTAAAATTTGTTGCATGAATTTAATCAGGGGTTCAAAAATAAGAATTTTTATTACATATTGACAATACTAAATTTTGTTTAAAAAATATATGAAATTTTAAGATAGATTCTATTAATATCAAACATTTTTGTAAAATTTAGTATTTTCAATAGTAAACATTTTCAATATGACATGTTGTTCCTAAATTGCAAAGCGTTTTATGAAAAATTGTTATAAATAGGTTTCTCCAGACAGAAATAATTTTTTTTTGCTAAAATTAAGCCACTTTCCTGCGTTTCCTACAGACGAAAAAGTAGGTAAATGACCTAGTTTTAGAGAAAAATATTTACTATTGCAAACGTAAAGTTGGCGAACCTAAATTGCTCTTATATATTATAAAGTGTCACATGACCTTAAAAACGCAAAGATATCCGGCCTTGAACTTGGGGATACGTCCTGCTCAAAGAGATTAACGACTAAGATTCGCGGATTATTTCAACAGTTGTATATCATTTAAAAGACCCAAGTAATGCGGGTACAATGTCCTACGTAATTTTAGTGATTATCCGATAACGAGGTTCATGCAATTCTTTTGAAAGACGGTTCCAGATTGCTTCTAAGAGATAATGAGATCATAGAGGATTTTTGTCTTAACAAGGATAAAATCCATTGATTATTGATTTTATCCTTCAGTTTTTTTTATTGCGATTTCAAGTTGAGGTAAATAAAGACCGTAGTCGATGACCTTTCTTGTTGATATTGAATTTCCTATTCGCGTTGCTGACAAATTTCGAAAAGTCACTGTACTTGGAACGCATTATAGATGTTATAGAGAGGATACTCGAATTTCTTGGCAGAAGTTCTGCACTTTGAGAAGTCCGTCTCTCAGTCTTTAGACTCTCTGACATTTTCTATCTGCAGTCGTGCACTCATCCTTTCTGGCACACAGCACGTGTTCCTCGATCGCGAATTGCTTTGGCTCGTGGACAAATTCGATATTTATTTATAAGCGAAATTTGCGGAAAGTCGACTTCCTCGGCGATGATAATAACTGTCCAGTTTCTGGGCTACTCCTCAACTGTGTCATTACCTTAACCAGGCGTAACAGGCGAATATCTAGGTCACTTCGCTCTGGAGAGATCTCAACTTCAATATCTGTAGATCAAACAAAATATTATTTTTCATACTTTTTTGATGAATTACTTCCCTTTTTTTACGCGGAACAGCTCAAAAATTCGATTGAAAATAGTGTACAATACAAGATTAAATTGCTACGATTAAAATTTGAAATTGCGTGATTTTAAAATTAATTTTGAGTATGACATTACTTTGGTGATCCAATCATTTGGTAATATCGATTGTCGTCTAAAGCCACAAATCCCAAGGAGAAGGTGCGGATCTTTGTAATTTGATAAATAGCCAATGATAAGACAAAGTACGTTCGCTTCTGATAAGATGTTGCATTATCGATATGCACTTCTAAAAGTCACAATTCCGTATCTAATTCGTTCCACTTGCAGTAGATATTTTTAAAACTCGCCGATAAACTTTCCAGTTATGACTGTCGAACTGATAAAATTTAATTAAAGTTTATATTATGATCTCATCTCTTTCTTTAGATTTTTTTCGAAGCTTTACTTTTATACTGCATTAAAGTAAAGTAAGAAAATCAATGTGATCGGAATGTGATCCCTGAGGATAATAAAATAATATTATAATTAAATAAATTAAGTTCAGTTAACTCAATTTGCAGAATTATCATTTACATCAAATAGTTTCTCACATGAAGAAGATATATAATTATTGTTAATGTCCATAATGTCTAAAAAATCTCGTTCGGTTGATTTAAAACAATTGTTTCTTGATAATATTTTCCTTGATGTATTTTTTGTCATAAAAACTGCACGCAACTCTTCTTTTAGAAGAAATAATTGAAAATTGCATTATGCAGATACGTGGGTGTCTTCAAGGTACCTGAAGTATGTTTTTGTATTTTTGAGGAAACATTTTTACAAATAATAATCGAGTCGAGTAATAAAAGAGATGGAGAGGAAACATGTCCAGCGAGGACAGTCGAAAGTTGTTTGACGGCTACGACACATTGTACAATGTACATCCTGATTGCAGCAGAATGCTAGCATATCCATTTGAATTTGCACAGATGAATGAAGAATCAATGTGCGACCGGAAGGGGCAAGAGTCTCGTTAGAAGACAACGGTGACCCGGTGACCCCGGCTTTATCTAAATCTATCGCTAGGATGCCATGAATTTTTTTCTCTATCTGTCTTGTCTACCTTTTCCTAAAGATTGATTGTGAATAATTCGGAGGGCAAAAAGAAAATTGGTTTCAATTCCTCACTGGAGAGATAATTTTCTAATTGTGCAGTTCTATGTTTAAATATGGAGAACTATATGAAACATCAAAGACATATAATATTCGCGGGCGTTAAACTATTGAACTTGTTGGGCGAATTAAACGCGAATTCTCGTACAATTCCGTCGGTCAGAGTACTCTCGAATTCGGGCCATGTGCCTATTTTTCGATCTGTGATGCAACACGATGCGATGCACACGAGCCTGGCGTGAAGGGGCAGAAGACTGGATGTTTTTAGCCAAGTTAGTAATCGAGACAAACTACCAAACTAAACGCATTCATTTTTATCAAATCGTCTCCTGACCGTCATCGTGTTGGGTGGTGAGTCGGGTGTGTTGGGGGGAGGAGGAGGGGGGCTTGATGAGTGGTAGGAGTGTCTGGCGAAAGCGAGAGAATCAAGAGATATGTTTCGTGGGCGAATGCATCGTCGACCTGCAGAGTACGATAAGAAAGCGCCAACGTTAGAAAAATAACATTTTAAATTGAACAAAACAGAGACCGTATTGAATTGTTGAATAATGCTTCATTTGCTTGATTTCGCAGTTTGTGGTGCAATTCTTTTCAACTTGGGTCAAGTTCAATATAGTAATCTTGAACAGATAATTTTACTGTTCTCATTTTCTTCGACTACTTTTCTTCTAGCTTTTCTTTCAAGTCCACGGGATTTCTCCTATCCTTGATTCAGGTTAGAGTATTTTTCAAAGGAATTTCAAGGACAGATAGATTTTTATTTATTCGTGTTTAATTCATTTTTTATAGTTTTTTTATTGTAAAAAGAGTATACTCTATTTTTGTGAAAAGATTTAGCCTATTTGAGCATCATAGAGACTGGATCTGGAAGTAGAATAATAATAATAATTTCTCCTACGATTAAATTAACTGTTAATTGCGAAATCTAGCCACTATGTCTGCAGTTTTGGAAACCTTGATCGGAGTGTAAACGACCAGCGAGCTTATCGCTTCCTTTTTGAAGATATACTGATTCAATGTCACGACGGATATTCCTCGGCTATCTTATATCTGGTATGCATGTATGTACTGTCGATGTCGATTACATAAACAAGCACCACATAGAAAGAACATTGGCATAGCCTTTGATCATTCCCAATTAATTATTGATAAAAGAGACGTGAAATTGACTGCATTACAACCTCAGCTCAACGATCTCATTTTGACTGATTATTATTATTGCTTATTTGCTCCGCGTGTTTTTTGAGCAATAAATAAAACGGTTGTAACACACTGAAAAAAATTTCTGGTCAAGTTAACCAGAATAATGGCTAAATATCCTTATCAGACCCTTATACTATTTGTGGCGGTTTTTTAGTTGTTTCAATTAAAAATTTTGATTAAAATAACCAGAATTTTGGTTACTTCAATCAGAGAAAATATTAAGGCCATACTTAACCAAATTTTGTAAAGTTTCAGTTTATATTTCAAATAAAGGGCGACTAGGAAGGAGTGGAAATTTTTATGGAATTTGAAGATATATTTTATCAAAACGATTCTGCAGTTTTATATTTGTTCTTATAAGCATTGTGACCTCAATTTTATTTTTCATTGCATCGGTTTCATTTCTGTTCTGTCTGATATCTCCCCCTTCTCCCTCTTGCTGATTCCCTTTCTCGAGAAAACCTGCAAACCGAGTTTCTGGTTTTGCTTCGTTTCGTCACACATGTATTTCCATTTGCACTTGAGCACATGGACATAAAAAAAGCATATACAAACAACTCGCACACATCCATTCAAGCAGCATGTGAACATGCACAGACACTCTTTGGCGGTTCGTCTCGTTGAAATCAGTACAAATTTGAAATGATTCAAATGTCGAGAGTCAACTTGAGTGGAACTTTTTTCGTAACTGAATTTTCAGTGGCATATGTGATTGAAACTCGATTTATTATATTTCACGATATTTCTAAGAATAATGTACGTGACGTGACTAAATGAGCGAGGAAGGAGAAAGACTAAAGTTGAAGAGAGACATGTGCAGTGTTCACACATGACGTCACCGAGGCTGCGAATCATTTTTAGACTGCATGCTGCCTATATACCCAGTGCTGAGGCCGCGTGATGGGGCAGATTCAATGTTTTTGGCCGAGTTCGTAGGTCGCCGCACTATCGCTGCATCGCGCTTTCCCTCGGTTTTACTGACCGCGGCGAAGACATCGACCTCGTCCTCAGTACATTTTGTTAGACTAACCCAAGGAGGCTTGACTGCTGGAGAGTAACTCCACTCTTTTTTCCACTTATTCTGTTCCCTTGCAAGGGGCGACTCAGAACACCCACTGAAAATCAATATTTTTTTTTAATTTTTCCTTAGGAGAGATTTTTCTCTTATTTTCTTCAAAATTTACCTTTTATATCGTTTATTTACATCGCAAGAATTGAAATGTAGGGAAAGATAATGGGATATTAGAGTCGTCTTAGCTAGAATGTGTTTATTTCTTTGTTTCTTAAAACATTTTGTTTTATCAAATGCATACATTTTTTATCAAATTGGGGTCGTTTATTTTATTACGCAACGCTTTGTTTTTACATTATCATCAGAGAATTTATTATATTTGTGTAAAATTTGACCCCCTGTTTTTTTTTTTTTTTTTTTTACTGTTTTTGGATCGTCCTTCCCCCTTGTAACTCTATTATAACAATAGACCACTACAACACACGTTAGGTAACTTTCATTAATCTGTTTTTTTTGCTCTAAATACAATGTTTTTACTCTAATAGGAAAAATAAATCTATGTAATTTTTGGCTAACTAGCAACTATGATCCGGACGCTCTGCGTACGATTAATTTCTCGTTTTTAGTGGACTTAAATTTCGAGAGATTGAAAAAGTTTTGAAAGAATTTTGAAGACTAGTGTTTTTTGAAAGACAGTGAATAAATTCACTGTCATTTCCCGTTCTTTTTCCGGTCCAGTGGCCACCCTGAACGTGAGTTTTTTTATACTTCAAACTGCAATATGGAAACGTTTCTGCAGCTGCAGTGGCTCATAGTAATAAAATTTCTAAAACGTAATTGTCGATGTAGTTGTGAAATGTTTTTCAGCGTCAGTGCTTTTATTATTTTCTGATTGAAGTGAGTTTTAAGGTTAACTGTACTATCAATCGTCCTGAATGAGCAGAACAAATTTTTTCTGAAATGGGATGAACAAAGGGAAAATTTTAAATCCAGAAATTTTGATACTGTCGGGTAACGCCGGATAAATTTTTTTTAGTAGGTTTATATATAGAGCAAAATATATAGTTTGAAATTCTGAGCTATATATTCCGTGTGCTCCACACAACTTGTGTCGCCCCTGATGCACTTGTGTTATGCAACTGCAGTTCTTTCACACGCACAGCGGTGCCTAGTACTTTTAAGTCCGCTTGTCATCGAGAAAAAGTAATTTATCTTCTAACCTCCATTTATTGAGTAACAGAATATAAATTAATATTGTTCAAATCTTTTATACAGAAATATTCTAATACGATTGACAATTTCAATTTCAAACAATTTCAATTTCCTTTGAGTTGCAATGAAATTTGACATTAATATTTCATAGATTGATTGTCAACTTGGGAGAAAAGGACAGCATAAAAATTCCCCTAAATTTTTTTGATATGTGCTATAAGAAAAGGGAGATTCTCCCTTCGGTTCGGTCTTTAATGTTCTCCGCATACGAAAATATAAGCATGAACTGGGGTTGATGTAGCTATAAGGATGCATTTTTATTCTAGGATGTCCCTTGCATTTCTAATGGATATGGGAGTGGTTGCATCTGAGTGAGACAGAGATATAAAAAAGAGATTATGAACTGTTTAAATGCGTCGCGACTAAAGGGTATGGCGCTTCCGCGCCATTAGGCATTCATTGATTAATTACTCCACTATTAAGCCATCAGTGAACAATCACGTCACTCGCTTGTCAGAACCTTTTTATACTTTATCCACAATAATATTCATTTATTTATTTTTTCTATCAGTATCATACTGACCATATACAGAAATAACTGCTATTGTGACAACCA